>CM039722.1:43457675-43753699 GCA_022539455.1 Dendrobium nobile
ACAATTTTGTATTTTTGGAAATTGGTTAAGTTCAAAGAATTATCGCATTACTTTCAGTATAGTTGTTGCATGTCAAAACATTTGTGGCGGAAGTGAGATATAGAATCTACTATAATACACATAAATAAGATAGGAGTATAAGAATTTTAAGAGACACCAGAATTTCTATGTGAAAAACCCATGAAAGAGAAAACTGTGGACCTAACCAAGTTAAAATGATTATACTAACGTTGTTCATAAGTTACAAATGATGCTCTTCCTTGGGGAATGACATTGATCAGTATAATAAACATACAACATATATAATATATTACGTAGTGGAAGTTGGAAGAGCCATGTTGCGTGAGAGCTATCTTTTAAAAAATGTTTGATTATTTATTTGGTCGTACTCCTTTGAGATGATGTGATGAGACACAAAAAAGTTTATCATAAATCCAAGTGCTTTTGTTTAGAGATGAGTAAGTGTTAATGGCTTGCATAAATCTTAAAAATGATGGCATGTATTGATATTATTAACGATGGTATGTGTGGGCATCATAGTAGCTAGATTTTCATGGCCACATTTATAGTTATAAAAACTTCTCAAATCTATCACTCATTGGGCACAAACTGAATGTTCAAAACAATCGCTAGTGGGCCTTATTAGTTGTGATTTTCATAAGTATCTCATGGTTGTAGTCCTTACCTCCTCCCAAGGAAGACAAAAAAATCAGAACTTGGCGATTTTAAAATAATATGGTGATTTCCTCGCTCAGTGAGATTATTAGGTGCGGAGTGCGGACGGGGAGAATCGTCCGCACAAGTATTGGGTATCTAGCGGTACCCGCACTTGGTACTACTGGGTACCGCTAGGTACTCAGTACTTGTGCGGACGGTGCGCACTCCGCACCTAATAATTTTTCCCTCGTTCATCAACAGCAGGGAAAATAAAATTGGTTAAACTTTTCATGTTCTATGTTATGACAAAAGAAATATGGAATGCTACAAAAGAGACTTATTTGGACTATAGTATCATCTATGATATTCGACAATGTGATCTTTCTGCCACTCTTAATAGTATTGGCAACTAGTGGATGTGTCTTAAGAGCTGGATTGGGAGTATCTAGTAGATGCCTTAAGTAAAAGAGAATTGTTGAGAAAAATCGAATAACCAAATATATTTTTAGACTAAATAAAAATTTTAAAGAAGTCCGAGGAAAAATATTTGGATAAAAAAACCCCACATCCATTCGAGAAGTATTCTCTGAAATACGATTAATTATTCTGTGCGGAATTCAAATGCCATACGGAGACCATTCAAAATGCGCCACATCACATTTTTGCTCTATACCGCAGCTCGGTACTGCTGACATGGCGCATTCTGGTTGGTCTCCGGGCGGCGTTATGCTTACGGACTCAACGCATAATAATTTCTCTTGAAATACAAAGAGGAACGAAGGAAGAAATTTCTAATGAGAGATTACAACACTCTAATAACTCTTAAAAGTTTTGCACTCACATCCCAATGTATGTATACATACAACGAAACTCCTAAAAATTATCTTTGAACTTATCATGAAATTTAATTTGTCTCAAAATATTGGGATGAATTTTGAGCAATTAATTTTATTGAAAATTTGAATTTGTGGCAATTATGGCTTGAAAATAATATATTTTACTCATCACTCAATGGGATGTCGGGCTATAACTATAGGTCCCAAGCTATAGCCCGAGTGGCCTCGGGCTCAGGGAGGCCCATTAATTCGGCCCAAGTGTGCTGTTATCTTGTCGCCTTGTTTTATCAAGGGACAGTAAAACCTCTTGGTAGCCCAAGGTTCTTGTGCAATTTAAAAAATTTTAAGATAACTGGTGGTGGCAGCAGCGGTGGTTGGCGGTGGCAGATTGGTGGTTAGTTGCACTTAATGGTGTATTGGCAAAAAGTGATGATGGCTGGCGACAATGACAAAAAATTTACAGTATATTTGAAAATCACCAAAATTAATGATTTTCAAATCTATAAAAATTGCACTAAATGATACATTTCAAATACATAAATTTTTATATTACGTTTATTTGCATTAAAATAAATACCGATATTTTTAAAACCCCTGCGCGTCTTTTAATTGAAACCGAAAAGCCTATGAGGGATCTCAAAATATCCTTCAAGAGAGCATATATATATATATATATATATCATAAATTTAAAAATATTTAAATTGTAGCTCACTTTTTTAAAAATAATATTAGAAAATTTAATTAGTTTCAGGGGTTTTTTTTAATGAAATATTAAAATAAAATAAATTAAAATTTTAATATAATTTAAAAATTTATTAAGTTTTAGTTTGTTCTCATATTTATTTTTTAAAAAATTAATCTAATCCAAATAGTACCCTATAAGAAAAGAAATTTACATGAAAAAAAAAGTACAAACACTTAATTTAAAATCGTCCAAGCACAAGTAAATTTTTTTGTGAAATTGCAACATTTCACCTATCGCTTACAATGGGTAATTATTCAAGCAGCAAATTTTTTTATGGGTTAAAAATATTTATATAATTCTTTTTAACTTATTATTTGGTTCATAATAATTAGAATTCATACGTCATCAAAAAATTATTTTGATCGGGCATGAATCTCGATGCAAAATCAAGTTGGAAATTTTCAAAATTAAAATTGAGATCATATGATCTCCGATTTCAACAAACTTATAGTCAAACTGAACGTCTCGAAAATACGAACCCGACGACACCAAATTCAACTCAATCCGAGCCCAAATGAGTTCAAATCAAGGACCTGAAGCGTTATTGGAAGGTTTGTACCACAATTTGAATTACCAAACGGTTTTTAAACATTACGTGCTTATAGTCAAATCGAGCATCTCGATGAGACAAATCCAACGAGTCCAAGATCGTCGAATTCCGACATCACTAAGACTTTCAAATGTTTGACGAACAGTCTACAATCAAGGGATTCAATATCGGTCGTCTATCCAACCACTACCCATTTACCCTTGATCTCTTACCTATTTATGGGTCATGCCACTCCAGAAATCTATAAATAGACCCCTCATTTCTTTTGAAAGGGGATCCAAGGAAGAAGAGAATAAGAGAAGAAAGAGAAGGGAGAAGCTTCTCCTCAACAACAGTCGGAGTTTTGTCGGACCACCACCTGAGGCCCTCACCTTTGCCATACCACCACTTGAAGCTCTAAGCTCCGCCGGATCACCACTTCAGGCCCTCACCTCTGTCGTCTCATCGCCGAACCACCACTTGAGACCTTCACTTCTACCGGAACACCACATGATGTTGTTGCTCCGCCGGACCACCACTTCAGGCCCTCACCTCTGCCGGATCAGCGCCTGACGTCGTTGCTTCGCCGGACCACCACTTGAGGTCCTCACCTCCGCCGGACCACCGCCTGATATCGTTGCTTTGTCGGACTACCACTTGAAGCTCTAAGCTCTACCGGACCACCACTTTAGGCCCTCACCTCCGCCGGACCACCGCCTGACATCGTTGCTCCGTCGAACCATAACTTGAGGCCCTCACCTTCGGCGGACCTTTGTCGGATCACCACTTGAAGCTCTGAGCTCCGCCGGACCACCACTTCAAGCCCTCGCCTCCGCCGAACCACTACCTTATGTCGTTGCTCCGCCGGACCACCACTTCAGGCCCTCACCTCCCCTGGATCACCGTCTAACGTCGTTGCTCGGCCGGACCACTACTTGAAGCTCTAAGCTCCGTCGGACCGCCACTTCAGGCCCTTACCTCCGCCGGAGCACTCCCTGACATCCTTGCTCCGGCCCACTTGAAGCCTTGAGCTCCATCGGACCACCACTTGAGGTCCTCAACTCTATCGGACCACCACTTGAGGCCCTGAGCTCTACCGGACCACCACCTGAGGCACAGACTTCTACCGGACCACCACTCGAGGCCCAAACTTCTACAAGGCAACCACCTGATGTCCAGAGCTCTATCAGAGTACTGCCCTACTACAACAGTCTTTTTGACCCCGATCTCTTGCCAACTATGGTCTTTTGGACCTTAGTCTCCTGTCAACTATAGTCCTTCAAACCTCCGTCGCCTACTATGGTCATTCCGATCTCCATCACCAGACAACGATCTTTCAGACTTCGGTCTCCTGCTGACTACGATCCTTCTGACCTCCGTCACCTTCTATGGTCATTCCGACCAGACAAGTCTTTCAGACCTCTAGTCTGCTGCCTTACTACGGTCTTTCAGACTCTTGTCTCCTACCGACTTCGATCCTTTCGACATCCGTCGCTTACTATGGTCGTTCCGACCTCCATCACTAGACAACGATCTTTCTAACCTCGGTCTCCTGCCAACTACGGTCTTTATGTCCTCTATCTTATCAACTATGGTCTTGCTAACCAAACAAATATGTCTATGTTGATTATTGTAACTCCCACCATGTAATGTGCTCTATATGATGTGCATTTGTACCATCAAGCCAATGTCTTCTTCCTAAGAAGGGCCTCATTTGTAATCAACTGTAAATATTAAAGGATTCATTCAAACTGGGTTATGCTCTGTGATCTTTCCCCCTTTTCAGGGGCTTTCACGTAAAAACTCTAGTGTCCCTTATAAATGCTACACACTCTCTCTTATATGTTTGTTTGATGGATCATCGTATAATGCTAAGACGTTAAACTATATATTTCTCAACCACCGCGAATACTCAATACAATGCATTGAAAAGGAGTGAGTATATGTAGTTGAGCAATAACTGATCGCTATATTACTATTACGATTCACATATTCTATTACTACTGCATGTAAGCTTTATTGTTTCTACACAGATTCATGATCATATAACTGTTATTATTATAATTTTATTGTTGACATGCATATTGCTCATTTGCCTTATGTTGATTTCAATTATAGGTTTGGTTGTCAGCTAGGCGCTTGAGCTCATTATATATGGATAAATAGTTTCATGTCAGGGAAAGGGAGCAGGAGTGTGAGATTGATCAAGATTCCTTCAGGTTCAAGTTTTTTTTTTTTTAATTTTAGCTATGTTTTTATACTTATGACAGAACTATTATGACATGATTATATAGATCCTGAATATTATATATAATTTTTGGTGAAAGGAATATAGATGTTTTGAATTCTAGAAATTTTTTTGTTATTTATTTTTTATAAATGAAGTTAGAAAGCCCCAGTGTTGTTTATTAAAAGATGAAAAAAAAATTATTTCAAATTAGATTCTGGGACATCACATCATTATATCCCCCTAAAGAACCATGAACATCTCAAAATCATTGCTAGCATCATCGTAAGATACATATACCATGATTCAGCTCTTTTTATATTATATCAACATCTTCTTTAAACTCAAAAGCAAAATTCACTTTATTCCCAATAGCTAATCAAATTCTTAAGTTTTCATATAATTTTTTTTAATATATCTTATATGTATCTAATTCTTATTCAAAACTAAGATCATAACCTCTCTCTTGATATTATGCATAGAAGCTACTTGGTACCATACAAGCCTAGACAGACAAAAGAAAAAGTGCATGTAAGCATCTAATGAATGGCAACAAATAATAGCTTGGTGCCCATTAGCTTTTTCTTTGCATATCTTTTTACCCTTCTTTCTCTCTATTTTGATGTATACTAATAATAGTATGTTACATCTCATTGTACTTTGATTCTATCAATGTATGTCACATCTTGAATCTAACAATTCATCTAGAAACAAATTATAATCCTAAGTTTAACAAAAAAAAAGAGAAACAAATATTAACAATTCAATTAATAATTAATAACAGCTTCAATTTAAAATAATTATAAAGCAAATTTTATAATAAATATTATACTAGAAAAAAATTAAAATAATTATTAAATTGTAAATTAAAATTTTAAAAATGTATTATAAAAGTAAATATTTAAAATAATCATAAAGCAATGTTTATTATAATTACTATGCTAAATAAAAATTATTAATATTAATCCTTTATCAATTGTAATTAATTTTTATTAGAAGAGAAAAAAAGCAGCACAATATACCTAAGCAATGTTTTATTTTCTGGTAGGGTCCTTAGGAAAAAAAGGAGCTGAACTGACAATTCAGAAAAATGAGGCCCAATACTGCAAAAAACCCAAAGCGAATGGATAAGTAACTGTAGGCTGCGACGGCGGCTGAGGTCGTAATCAGCAAGTGGTGAGTGATTGGTTGGAATCAGAGAGAAATAGACAATGCGGCGCGCCACCAACCAATCAGATAAAGGAGCTGCAGATAATGTTCGCGGCGCCTAATAGTAAGATATACAGAAGCCAACACGTCAGCCAAACGGCGTCTTCTCGTCATTAATGGAATGAATATTTAATTGCTATTTTAAATAAAAAAATAATCGAAAATTAGGTTGGAGAGAATTTATTTCCATTAAAAAAATAGAGCTTTTGGTTTCTCTCTCTAATGTTTTTTTTTTTAATTAGTGGTTGCCATTTTGCTGAATATATTTAAAATAAAAAATAAATAATGCAGTAAATGAAATATAATGTAGGTTGAATTTGAGAATTTATTTGGTTGGAGGAATTTAGAATTTTAGGAGTTTTAAGTGCAATGTAAAATAAATATTTGTATTATATAATATATAAATTATTTGATTAGATGTAAATAAAATTTAAATTATTATTATGATTCGTTTTAATAAGATGATTGTGAGAGCTGCAATGATTCATGGTACCGAATGTTGGCCATTAAAAGAGAAGCATAATATTAAGTTAAGTGTTGCAGAGATGAGAATGCTCAGGTGGATGAGTGACTTTACCATAGAGAGGATACAAAATGAGCATATAGGTGAAAAGGTTGGAGTAGCGCCAGTGGAAGATAAGATTACAGAGAGACACCATAGATGGTTTGGTCATATAAAAGGTTGGAGTAGCGCCATCTGATGACCCGGTTAGGAAAGTAGAGGTATTAGATTTGACTTATGTTAAGAAAGATAGAGATAGACATAAAAAGAATTGGTTAGAAAATATTATAAATAATATTTTTTTATCAAATTTAAAAGAGAGTTTGACTTTTAACAAGACACGATAAAGAAAAAAGATTTATGTAGCCGACCCCACCGGTCCCCACGTAGTAGGACAAAAATATAATTAAGCTATTGTGCTGATACTAAAAGAAATAAAAAAGGAAGCCTAAATACCCTAAACGTAACTATGTATCACGCACAGCATGTGTTCATTTCTTTTTCTTAAATGCAACCTCACAATCTAGCATTACTAATGCACAAATACTTGTGAGGAAATAAAGACATTGAATGGCCTATAATTCAGTAATAAGAAAACTTCTTCTTCACTTGCAAGGCTTAGCAACCAAATAGTTACTAATATTTGATTGTAAGTATTTAAAATTAAAAAAAATATAATATATATTTAATTAATTAAAGTTAATAATAAGAAAAAAAATAAAATTATAAAACTTACCTAGGGCATGCAAACATCGAGAAATTATTACGTGCGGAGTCTGGATGGAGAGAACCGTCTAGATTTGTTGAGTATTTACTAGTTATTTGTGAGTATTTGTTGATTTGCTTAGTATTTGCTGAGTATTTATAAATCCTCAACAAATACGCAGTAAATCCGGATGCTTCTTCCCGTCTGGACTCCACACGTAATAACTTTCCTGCAAGCATCAGGAGCATCGTGATAGCATTAGAGGCGGTAGGAATGTTATGAACGCGATGTTGTGGGAGCGATTATGATGAGCCTACAATGGTTCTTCTCGCAATGACATTACAATGCATTACAAATCCATCAAATTTGGCTAATTAAACTTACGTAAAAATGAACAAATACGGGAATTTTGAATTCTTTAAAATTTAACCTTAAAATTATTTTTCTTCTAATCAATTACTAAAACTTAGAAACCACAACGTTTAAGATATAATTCACTCAAATCTCTATAACTAAATCTCATTGAGTTGTAATTAAATTTTTTGTGGACATTTAAGTCAGTTAAAGCAAATTCACATGTATATCACATACGCAAGACTCAAACTCAAGACAAGGGCGGTACCAACCTCAAATTTAAGGGTGGATAAAATTTTCATACAAATGGACTACTACTTAGAAAAACAAAATGAATACATATTCAAACAAAATAATTTGTATTTGATTATGATTGATAAATTGAAAAATGATTTCAAGCTTGTCAATCTAGCATTTTTTTATAGTATTGCAATATAATTTTATTGGGAATCAAATTAAATATATCTTTTTCAATGTAAGGCAGAAGAACGTCGTTTAGCCTATCATCATATATTCTACTACGCAATCAATCTTTGATAATTCTCATTACAGAAAATGATATCTCAACCATAGCAGTAACAACTGAAAAAGTTAATACTAAAATAATAAATCTATATAAATTTTAACTATTGTGTATAATTTTCTAGTTTAAACAAAGCTTAGAAGTTTTAGTTGTGTCCTATACAACTTTTATGAATATTAAAAAAAAATCTTATTTAAGTAAAATAAACTTGCCAGTAGGGAATGAATTACCTAAAATATCATTACTCAAATTAATTTATTTAAATTTTTAGGATAGGCCCACCCTCAACCGAGCATAGGTCCGCCCCTTCTCAAGGCCTCTTAATTGATAGTCAAAACTCCTAACCAATAGATTGAGATAAGATATATAATTGCGATTAAATACACTAAATATATTTAAAAAATGATCCTCGCAACATGTAATTATATACATACGAATGATATTTTCATTGGAGATAGGGCATTCCGTGACTTTTTTTCTCAAGTCCTCAAAATTTAAATATTTACATTAAAAATTTAAGAACAGTTATATTTAGATAGCTTAATAAAAATAGTTACTCGAAAGTTATATTTAGATAGCTTAATAAATATTTAGGGCATTCCGTGACGACTTTCTTACTGCTTCTTAAAATAGTTACTCGAAAGCTGCTTTAAGAAGTAATAGAAAAGTTGTCCCAAATGAAGCCTAAGACTTCATTTGGGACGGCTTTCTTACTACTTCTTAAAACAAATTTTTAGTACAAATTTTTAATTTTTGTATTAAAAAGCTATTTTAAGAAGCAGCAAGGGGACGACTTTTTTACTGCTTCTTAAAACAGGTTTTTAGTACATAAATTTTAATTTTTGTATTAAAAAGTTGATTTAAGAAGCAATATGAAAACCGTCCAAAACGAAGCCCAACTCTTACTCTAATATATTTAGGGTTTAGGAAAATTATTGAACATTGATACCTAGTTTCAAATTAAAAATTATAAAGCAGCATACAACCTTTTCATACCTAGATTTATGTATTTTAACAAAAAAAACTAGCAAAAAAATTGTGTAAAGATATATAGATCCAATTTCTATCAAGATGGGCCTATAAGTCCTTAGATTTACATCGAGATTAGTGCAAACAAAAATTACATTCAGAATATCTAGGTATTTTCATAAATTATATCAATATTAAATAATTATTTATAGATTTATTTCATCTAAAAATAAATCTCAATCTATGTCATAGATTGATTTTAAGGATATAAATACATCTTAAAAGAGGGCCATACATTATTTTTTGAAGATTTTCCCATAAAATTTCTATAATAAATTATTTATATGATTTTTTCCATCAATCCTTAGCCATTATATGTCTCCCATTAGTATTTTTTTTTTTAAATTATCAAATTTACATTTATCAGATGCTCTAAATATTTCACAAATGATTTGATAATAATAAATTTTATTAATTTTATTTAATGATTTGTAAATTATTGAGAGGTTAATTAATTGAATAGCTAACTGCTAAGAGGAAAGCAAGCTTGATGCTCTCTCAACCCTTACTTTGGTTGTCTGGCTTTTTCTTTTCTTGGTTGTATTATTGTATTAGTATGATCATAAGCTCTTTAGATTTTAATTCAAATGCTGTATTTTTAGACGAGCTCTTGATTCTTTAAGTACTTGTAACCGTTTTCTTATGTTAATGTGTAGGCCCATTCGTGTGTTTTATCCAAAAAAAATAGGCTTTTCTGCTATAACAACTTGTTAGACTTCATCTAGGAAATTCTTAAGTCGGGACGCTTTGTTCACATCAATGGATTCTTTTGTGTATCTATATAGTTTTAACCTATTATATTTTCATATTATTAAAAATCATCTTTAATGATATAAATTAGCAAATGCACTTAAGGATGATCCATCAATGCCTTGATTAGCTAGGTATGATTCGTATCTATTACATAAATTTAAGCCTCAAGAAATTAAAGAAGAGTTTCGAACAATGTATGAGTGGATGAATTTTGAGTGCTGGTAAATTTGAATTTAGAGATGAAATATGTCCAATCATTCGTGTAAAATCCAATTAATACATTTTTATAAATTTTCAAAAATTTGAATTAAAATCCATTTTAACATGCCTATAGAAAGTTTTAATGACGATCTATTAATCGCTTTATGCACACTCATAATATTTAATGTTGGGAAACGAATGATGGTTAATTCTAATGCTTGTGTCGATGTGCCAGTGAACTTGATCGAGCCCGAAGCGTTGTTTTATCATGTGGGAGATAATTCCGGGATGGATGTGAGGTCTCATCTTGATTGGCTGCAATGTACGTCTGAATTTGAATCCGATTCTGACTCCTCCTTGGAGTTTAGCGGGGGATCTGATTCTGGCCAAGATTTTAAATTGTTTCGTGCTAAATCGGTTGTCTCTGTTGCCTCTCGTGGAAAGTTTCGTGGGAGGGGCAGAAGAGGAAGATAGTCCTTTTTTTCAATGATTTCTGCCCTTTTGCTGGTTTTTTATGGAGATTTGATCGTCGTGGGTCGTGGGATTATCGGGCTATGATGTGGCTGGGGCTCGTTTCCTCATCGTCATAGCTGGTGGCAACCTTTAGTGAGGCTTTCTTGTTTGGTTGGATCGATTGGAGTGCTTTCTTCGCCAAATTGGATGGTCTGTGCGTGACTTCGGGGAAGCTGAGAGCCCCGGCCAATTACTGAGCTCTCTCTTTGATTTCACTTTGTACTTTCTATTGCTTTTTGGCATTTGATCTTTGCTATTGTAATTCCTTTTTAGTTTAATATAATTATGTTTTTGTTTAAAAAATAAAAAATAATAATATTTAGCAAATATCTGCTAACCTGCACTAAGAAGGTAATTTGACATAAAGATTTTGGGTGAAATGAAGAGTTATCGTTGGAGAAATTATTATGTGCGCAATGCGAACGTAGAGTAAGGTTCGGATGCTACGTATTTACTGATTATTTTACTGCGTATTTTTTGATAAATAATTTTTTCTACTTATTTTTTGCATATTTATTGTGAATTTAGTGAGTATTATTTATTTGCTATTTATTTGACAGGAAAAAATTATTTATAAAAAAATACACAACAAAATAAGCAGCAAATACGCAGCATCCGAACCTTATTATGCGCTCGAATTGCGTACACAATAATTTCTCATTCATCAAAATTTTCTCATTCATCACATATACAAAAAAGAAAATGTATAAAGAAAAATTCTTATGATGTTCAAGGCAACTAAAAGACAAAAATATTACTAAATAAAGATTTTGAACAAAAGAAAAACTTTGAACTAGCCTCTTTTGAAACGAGTAAGGGCTTTCTTGAGTTGAGGGAACTTAGGCTTGGAACATCTCTTAGATGTAGGGAACATAAGACAGTCCTAAATTGAAATATTCCACCGATTGATGCGAAGAAAATTGGCCAAACTATATAATAAATATTAAATTAGCTATTAAAATATAGCAAAAATTAGTTGTTAGAAGATGAGAGGACGAGTTGTCATAATTCACTCTCATTTCTAAGTTCGTTTGGGATGACTTTCTTATTTCTTAAAGTAAAATTTTAGTATAAATTTTTTTATTTTTATATTAAAAAGTTGCTTTAAGAAGCAGTAAAAAAGTCGTCTCAAACGAAACCTATGTGCATGTAATTTGCTCCCCCCAATAAATAATTAAAATAAATATAAAAATTCTTTTCTTTGCCCAAATTCAATCAAATATGATATCATGCAAGCAACTTTGAAAATTCGCTAAAAAAATCTACGAAATTACAAAACTAATACAAACATGAAATTACCAAATTGCCACGATTTTTTAAAACACCCAAATTCAGGCTTTGTTTGGGATAGCTATCTTATTGCTCTTAAAGCAGTATTTTAATACAAAAAATTAATTTTTTTGTACTAAAAAGCTGCTTTAAGAAACAATACAGAACTCGTCTCAAGCATAACCTTAATTACAAAACTTTAAATACTTGAAAAAAATTCCAAATATTTTAGGATTATCTCCTCTTCTAGAATGTCCAATTCTAGATTCTTAATAATAGAATGTCTAATTGTAAATTCCTAATAATTTGATCACAATAATTACACAATTTTTATTCAATTTGCAAATTGTGAAGATCTAGATCAGTGGTTCATTTTTCTTTTAATTTAATTGGATAAATAAACAAATAATTTAAGCTTCACATAATTTATATAATTTTGTTTGAGACTGTTTTTCATAATAACTATTTTATTAAAAAAATAATTAAAATTATTTTAGAAAGCAGTTAAAACGCTGCCTTGAAGGAAGCCTTTAGTGTAAATATCAATCGAATCTTTAGATTTTTCAAAACTATTTTTAAAAATTTAAAACTTTAAATTTACAAAATGTTAAAAACATCTGTATAAATATGTAAGGAAAATCAGCACGCGTAATTATGTATTTTTTTAATGGCGTAAATGCAAAATATTCGAAACGATAAATGCCACGTTGACAGGAATGATTGGCGTTTTACGTTGGCGTCCGCCGCTCTTTCGCGGCTTCTTCTCTCTCTCTCTCTCCCCCTCCTTTGTCGTCGGTGGCCACCGCCGAAACGAGGAAGGCAGTTAGCTAATCAAAACAAAGCAAGAAAACTGCGCGCTTCGCTCCTGATTCGAATCTCGTAATCCCTCTTTCCTCAACGGCTCCGGTACTTCGTAGAGATGTCCTTGCCGGCGTCGGCCGGAGAAGTAGAAGCGGCGCGGTGGAGCCGAGAGGACGAGAAGGCATTCGAGAACGCTTTGGCGACGGTACCTTATCCAACGAAAGACGAGGGCGCAGCGCCGGCAACGGCGGCGGAGGATCGGTGGCTGGAGGCGGTGGGTGCTAGGGTTCCCGGCAAGACGATGGTTGAAGTTAAGAAGCACTATGGATTGTTGGTAGAGGATGTAAACGCCATCGATGGCGGTAGGGTTCCGATTCCGCGATACGCTGATGATTCATCTTCGTCCCCAAGAAGCGGCGAGCAGGCAGGGAAAAAACACTCCGGATTTTCCGATCGGAAGGCGGGGACTGGAGGATTTGATTCGGTAGGGCAGTGTAAGGGCGGTTCTAAATCTGATCTGGAGCGGAAGAAGGGAATTCCTTGGACTGAAGAAGAGCATAGGTTAGTTATTAGCGCCAGCTTGTCTTTCTTTTTATTGATGATTGTAAAATTGGGGTTTTTTTTGGGTTAATTCCTAGGTGTTATCTGGGAGAAATCGAGCGAATTAGATATATTTTTAAAATTTGGTATCCAGGGCGTTCTCTAAGTTATTGGAAGATTATGATTTTTTAGATTTCTAGGTAAGACTGCTTACGTGCTTATATCCAAGTTTGGGAACGGACGGTCTAGAAAAGGAAGAAATCATTGATTTTATTTCTTGTTTTACTGATTTGTTGAACACTATTGAATGCTTGCCATGGCACGTTGAAATGTTAGTTTTTTTTTTTAGCTGCAATAGTTGTGGAAGAGCAAATTGAACACTTTCAACTGGAGATTTGTTTGGAAGTTCTATTAATTTTACGTTATGCTTTACAAGATATGGTTTCATTTACCTTCAATGGTTTTAATGTTTATTTTGTAGCCCTCTAAATCAGATTAACTAGGTTTATAATTCTTGATTGAAGGATGCCTGTTTCATCACAGTTGTGTTTTCAAAAAGTAAAATATCTCCTCTGTTGCTTCACTGTTCTTGTTCTTTTCTAATATGAAACAAGTGTTTCTACTCCTGCAAATTAATCCGACTTTCTTGTCATTCTGACATAGAAGTAGCATTAAGAACATAGAAAATGCAGTTCTTGTTGAGGATAGGTGAACCTGATTCATCACTCAGAGTGAAAAATGGCAGAAAGCAGCAAAGAAGAACAATGCATAAAAAAAAAGGACAAGTCCTATTGCTATTGATTTCTCTATTGTTTGATTGTGGAGAATTAAACCATAATTCCTTTATTGCTACTTAATGACTAAACCC
This sequence comes from Dendrobium nobile, assembly GCA_022539455.1. Taxonomy (NCBI): domain Eukaryota; kingdom Viridiplantae; phylum Streptophyta; class Magnoliopsida; order Asparagales; family Orchidaceae; genus Dendrobium; species Dendrobium nobile. The sequence continues at coordinate 43,471,939 of CM039722.1, forward strand.
CTCTTGTTATAAAGAAAAAAAAAAGTTAATTGAAAATACAATAAAATCTTTAAAGTACCTTTAATGAAATAATTAACCAATTTTGATCTTTCTTAGAGACTCCACAACTTATTGCTTCTTAAAGCAGCTTTTTAGTACAAGAAGCAATAATTTTTTAACTAAAAAATTGCTTTAAGAAGCAATAAGAAAGTCGTCCCAAATGAAGCCTAAATTTGCATACCAATTTTCTTCGTAGGGCAAAATTAGACTTACAACTTAGTAATTCGAAACATAATTGACATGGTCATATGTTTGAAACACTAATTTATCTTCCATTTTTTGATCATTTTGATTTTCCAAACAGAAACCTTCCTTATGATTATCAATCAAACATAACATCTCTTATTGACAGATTGTTTCTACTCGGCCTTGAGAAGTTTGGCAAAGGCGATTGGAGAAGCATATCGAGGAATTTTGTTGTGTCGAGAACCCCTACTCAGGTTGCAAGCCATGCCCAGAAGTATTTCATCCGCCTAAATTCGATTAATAGAGATCGACGCAGATCAAGCATCCATGACATTACAAATGTAAATGGTGGCGACGCACCTACATCGCAAGGGCCTATCACTGGTCAGGGCATTGTGAATTCTGCACCAGCTGTAGGATCTTTCATCAATCAGCCCCCACAGCCAAATATTCCTGCTATGGGAATATATGGAACACCTATGGGACATCCAGTTCCAGGTCATATGGTTTCTGCTGCAGTTGGTACTCCTGTCATGATTCCTCCTGGGCATGCTCCTTATGTTATGCCAGTTGCTTATCCAATTCCTCCAACAATGCATCAATAGCATTAAATTCTACTGATTACATCATCAAAGCAAAAGGCTCAAAGGAAGAAGATGAAACTTTGGAGCTGCAGCAGTACTTGATGAGTGCTGGTAAGTTAACATATCTCTATGGCTGGGTTACATTTCATTCATTTTGAAGCCGTTTAGCCTACGTTGCAGCCAGCACTATTAGTTCAATTTGATATTCACATCTGGCTTTGCTTAGATGTAATATATATTCTTGTTTGTTTGTCTGAACTATAGGGATTTTTATTGTAAATAGTATTATTTGATCCATTTTGTGCTCATTATGGAACTTTAATAATTAAACAATGCTTGTTATTTTGATCTGATATCTTACACATCAGAGGAGTTTTCCAAAATATAAATAAGCTTTTTTTTTCCTTTTCTTTTGTGAAATATATCACATAGATGGAGATGGTTTAAAAAATATGTTGATTTGAATAGTTGTAAAAGATTTTCCTTCTGATCATTACAGTTTAAATAGAAAGAGAGGCTTAAATTTTTGGGATATGTTATTACACAATTTTTTTTTTTGGTTGGTAATGTTAAATGGTCCAACTACAATACATTGACCATTTGTTTATGTAGTTGCATGAAATTATGACTTCATTTGGTACTAAAATTTTAACTTTTGTACTAAAAAGCCGTTTTAAGTAGTAAGAAAGCCATCTCAAACGAAGCCTGTATTCATATCACTAGTAAAGTCTAAACGGTTTAGCCTAATTAAGGCTTCATTTGGGACGACTTTCTAGTTGCTTCTTAAAACAACTTTTTAGTACAAAATAAAAAAAATATTGTACTAAAAAATTACTTTTAGAAGCAACTAAAAAGCCGCCTCAAACGAAGCCTATGTTTATTAAATAATAGAAGTACATTGGCCATATATATTAAAGAGGATATCATTATCAAAATGTTAATTCATCATTTTTTTCCTTTGAAATCTGGATAAACGAAAGAAATTGTTTTCTTTTCCTTTTTGGAATTCACAATCAAGAGAAAGAATCAGCATAGGTGGCAATGTTCTTAGAAATAATAGAGGGAATCAAAAGAGAATCATAACAAATCTGCATTGAAATGCAGTTGGTGTTGTACTTGGCATTTTTTTGAACTGGAAACTCGATTATAGTATACAAGCTCCCATGTTCTAAGTGCCCATCTTCCCAAATCTTAAATTTTTAGAATAACAAGTGTAAATCAACAGGATTCTCATCCCAATATCTTGCTTTTGCTGCTTTTCTTGTAGTATAAGTGTAGGAAGGCTTTCTCAGTCAATCGTAGAAGAGTAGCAACGAATTGCTGACTTTTTTCGTTTCTTTATCCTTCAGAAAAAGGCAGTTTTTTTTGGGATCATGTTGCAACCCTCGATGGAAGTCATTCCTCCCATTGATCCTATGTTTGAGGAGAAATTATTAGGTGCCGATGCTGAACTAAGATAATCGTCCGGGTTTTGTCTCTGTTTACAGTAAAAGAGTAGTTATTGTACAGCTGCGCTTTGACTGCATTTTTACTGTAGACAAAGAGAAAACCAGACGGTACTTCCCGTCCGGTGTCCGCATCTAATAATTTGTCTTGTTTGAGGCTTCATTTGGGACGGCTTTCTTATTGCTTCTTAAAACAACTTTTTAGTATAAAATTTCTTGAAACTATAAATTTTTGTACTAGAAAGTAGCTTTAAAAAGCAATGAGAAAGCTGTCCCAAACGAAACCTGAATCTCCTAGTCAGCTCGAAAAAATATATATAGATTTTTGGATCTTGTCACATCTATGTTTATTTATTATTTTATTGTTATTTTTCAGATATTATTGCAATGAAAAATTAGTTTTTATAATCAAATTAGAATAACACTATAGATTTTCGACAAAATTAATTTATGGCAATAACTCGCAGCCCAAAATGGTCCCAAACATGCATGGCACAAAAAATCCTTGGAGATCTTGAGCGCCATGATGGGGGCAAATTATTAGGTCTAGATCCGGACATCCACTAAAAATTTGCCACGTGGAATGTATACGTGTCCTCGGAAATTTAAGTCAAGCGTGTCAAAAGCACAGTTAAAGTGCAGATAAAGCACAGTTAAAAAGCGCAGTCAAAGCGCACCTAAAACGCAGCCAAAAAGACAGTCAAAGCGCAATCCACATGGCAAGTTTTTATTGGATGTCCGGACCTAAAAATAGGTCCGATGACCGGACCTAATAATTTGCCCATGATGGGAGCTGTCGCAGTTGCTGGCGAGGAGGGGTCAAGCAAAATCTGTCTATAAAAAAATTCAAAAGGCTGCATTTGGAGATGGAGCGTAACTTAAATCGATAAGAAGAATCTCGGTAGTGAAAAGTGAAAACCGAAGGCATGACCAACACAGCAGAAAGAGCATTACCAGAAAATACTTCTATAACTCAGGCAGTTTTAAAATGCCTAAAGCACAAGCTAAGACTCAGAAAAATAAACATATTTGTGGTCAGTTGAAAACACATAAAATTTCTATACTAGACATAAGATATACACAACTTCTTTTTTTATTTTGTTTAATGTTCAATAAATTTATAGAAGTCATATGATAGTCATATGATTTTGAACCATTCCAGCTTTTTAATTTAAAGTTGGGTATGAATTTCCAATTTTTAAAATTAAAAGCTACTCTCTAATTCAAGGTTGGGATAGAATTCCGAACTTTTAGAATTTAAAAAATATGAGCTTATCTCGTTAAGTCTTTTCATTTCATATGCAGGTCTATCCCCCATTTATGACTTATTTCACCTTTCTCAATACCCTTCCTTCTTGTTAATGATCATAAAATATGTTATTATAATTCATACCCAATGAATCAACAATTTATACATGGATAACATGCATAAATTTGCTATCATAAACAAAACAAATATGAATTTGCAATTATATAAATTTTTTATTATTTCCTATAGCATCGTTTGGATATCTCACATTGTTAGGAATTTATTCTCCTCTGTCTTCTTTTTCTTTTGTAAGCAATCTCAATTGCACTTTTTTTTCATTCAATACTATCCCACTTCTGTTTCAAAATTTCTAGTCTACTTCCTTCTCTTTTTCCTCCTTTTTCTTACTATTTTCTGAAATCTGCAAACTTCAACTACAACAGCCCATAAATTCAGCACCTAGACTGAATTCCAGAAGTTAATTTCAGCAAACCTGAATTTCAACGATTACCTTTATCATACCGTTGTTGCTGATACCATACTTACTGATTTTATACAAATTTCACTATTTCAGCCCTACAACCCTATGCACAAAATTAATGACTACCAACAAAGCAGTCTGGAGCTATGCAAAGCTAATTAACAGTCTAATACAGTTTTCAAAAATATGTTTTTTTAAAGAAAATTGTAAATAAAAAAATCAAACAAATTACCTATTTCTTTCATCCAAGCAGCCACCTCCTGTTGTCGATTGGCGATTGCTTTCCCTTCAAGACAAAGTTGAGACGAGACCACTAAGGCTTCGTTTGGGACGGCTTTTTTATTGCTTTCTAAAACGGAGTTTTAATACAAATTTTTTTATTTTTGTACTAAAACCCCGTTTTAGAAAGCAATGAAAAAGCCGTCCCAAACGAAGCCTAAGGCTTCGTTTGAGACAGTTTTTTTTTCTATTTCTTAAAGCAATTTTTTAATTAGGAAAGAAATTTTTTAACTAAAAAGTTATCTTAAAAAGCAATAAGAAAGCTGTCCAAAAGATAGCCTAAATTCAAACAAAATAAATTACTCTTGAGCTAAATAATCTATAACCAGCATCAGAGTTTTTGTTAAGGACATAAATGCGACGTCCAACTCCTATGGAAAAGCTAGTGTTAAAATCCCTGAATAGAATTTTAGCTTAAACTAAATAAATAAATCCAAGGATTTAAAATAAATTACAAAAACTAAACAATGTTTAAACTTGCTTATTTAGTAATAGAACCTTCTAAATTGTAGTCCTTGTTCAATACATAAATGAACACAAACAACTCATACTTACATGCTCTCTCCAATGATCAATGTACCTTTGTGTCCTTAACAAATCCTATCATCCCATAGAGTTCTGATTGCTGATCATCATGATTATGAATTTGTAAATAAATGAACCTTAAAGAGTAATCCCTTAAAATCAAAATCACTCAAAATTAAGGCTTCATTTGGGACAGCTTTCTAACTGCTTCTTAAAGCAGCATTTTAATATAAAAAATTGTTTTAAGAAGCAGTAAAAAAGCCATCCCAAATGAAGCCTAAGTTGGATGAGTTGATTTGACAACAACACAAGTAATCTGTTTCCCAATCCTATGTAATGAGGCCAAGTAAGCTCTTCATCAAGAGTCTCAAAGCAATTGAAAGAAAAAGCCAATAAAAAAATAATAGCCACTCACTGCCAGTAGCCTAGCAATAAAATACTGCAAAAGCTGAGCCTACTACTCTCTGCAATAATTTTGAATTTCACTTATGTAGATATAAATGGCTTTCAATTGAACAAAGTTATAACTGCTACTACACTGTGATTCTCAAAAGGTCATACACAGAAAGATATAGCAAAAAACGACAGAAAATGAGTGGCCACACGTTAATTTGAAAAATATAATGAAATACAAATCATCAATCGACTATCAATCAGCGCCCAGCACTAGAGAAATTATATATATATATAAAAAATTGTCCTGTTACTTCCAGGACCGCTGGCTGCAACTACTGGAAAAACAATCACAATTAGGAAATATAGGCAGAACCATAAGTTGAAGCAGTTTTGATGTTTACCTCCAAGGCCGATGCTCACTATTTGTTAGTAAAGTGTAAGCTTCCTACCAAAGTGTCTATTGTCAATGCCAGAGCTTACTGCAGAAGCCATTGCGTGACCTCTTGCAGCTAACAATCTCAGAAAAGGAATCCAGCAATTGCCCTGCCAAACTACTAGGCTCTTCGATGAGGGTTCGAATAAATGTGACGACCACCCGGCGCTCTTGCTCGGTGGACCTGAGGCTAAACCATGTCAAGAACTTCATGCGAAAGGCATTCTCGATGTGCCCCGAACACTCTAACCATCTTATTACCTTGACACAGTATTCATAGTTGTCATCCAGCTGACCAGAATCATGTGAGAATCTGAGGGATGCTCCGCTGACCAAAGTGCTGTCACCATCGCAGGTTTCATCGTGTCGATGTTGTGATAGTTTTCTGCAATCTGGGTGTGACTCAACAGCTGGGATTTCACCACCCGCCCTGATCACATAAGTCTGGGAATCTCCACTACCGTTTGATCTTAGAAGACCATTCTTCTGTGAAGTGCATCCATTCTCTGGAGAGGACTCCATAGGTGGAGGCAGATCATCATTAAGATCAGGAACTGATGCCACGTTCAAATCAAGTTGACGGACAACAAAGGGCTCTGCTTGATCCTCTTCACCATTGTCAGGCTTCACTGCACCGCTCCCATCACAGGATTCTTCTTCTAGGTCATCCTTGTAGAATTCATCATAGCAACCCTCTTCTTGAGCCCAAGCAAGGCGTAAAATCTTCCCCAGATTTCGGACTTTGAATCCAGATGACCCAGTATGTGGGGCCTTGGAATCTCTCTTGCCACTTGATGAGCACCCTTCTGTGCCAGTTTGCTCCGTTTCTTTGTGAATTATCTCCACACTCTTGGTGAAGCACCTGGCTTCAGAGTGGCCCAAATCTCCTTCTACAGTGAAGGAAATAATCCGGAAAGCATACTCTGTACACGGCTGAAGGTTTGGAACCAAAATCCTTCGCTGTGCCCTGGGGATTATGACGGGTTCTTTCTGGTAAATCTGCTCCCTGTTCTTGCAGTACCAGAGCTTGTAACCCTTAATGGCACAAGGTGCCGAAGAGAATGGTTCTTTTAAAACAATTAAAAGAGAAGATGATGTTATCTCCTCAAATTGGAATCTACATGCAGCAGGAAGTGAATCTGCAAGATAAGGTAACATTCTTCAAACTTAAAGGGCATAAAGTAGCCAAAACTCGAAAAATGGTTAAGTTCCTGGAAGTGTACCTTTTTGCTTTGTAACTGAGAAACAAGCAGACTTGAGCCACTCTTCTGCCTTATCAATTCCAAGCGAACATAGTTTTTGCACATCTCTGGAGACAGGAAGCCTGCTTACAAGCCCACGTGCCATCCTAGCCGACACTCCATTCAAGGGACCAACTTCAGTCTCCAGTTTTGCCTTTGCATCTTCTACAATGTTGTGCAATTCTTTAAACTGGGAAGTACCATCTAGAAGCCTGTAACTCAAATATATTCGGTAGCAAAGAATATCTACTCGGCGAGCTTCTTTTGCCACTGCCAGCTGCTTCTTCCAGCATCTGCAAGAAGCAAAAGACATCACCACGACTACAAATATTTGTAGAGCTATATATGCATTACAATGCCTGCTTCTTAACCAAATTGTCCGAGAGTTTCTCCAAGAAACCAACACTAAAGCTGAATGCTATAATTTGCTTTCAGATGTAATATTATGTTTCTTTTTCCCATATTTGAGTGCACATAACTCCCCTAGAAAGAAAATATGAAACTTTGAAATGTCTGAAACTCAAGCCGCCATGCAAGCTAGCTATTCCTTCACAATAATTGCCGATTATTCTGTTTCATATTAGAAATTGTTTCATGGTCCTGCTAAACATCAATTCAAGCATAGCTTTGATGTTTTTAAGATAAATTTTATGTGATCTTTTTCTCTACAATAAATTCTCTTACATGCAATTTTTACCAACAAATGATTTGATGGAAATGAAACAATTTTCTGCAGTATATGGGTTGAATAGAGAAATCAAAGGCAATTGGTTGAATTGGGAGATGGGCAAAAGTATAACTACTTGGAATACTTCTCAAAAAGGAGAGTCGCCTATCAGCTGCTCTATAGAGAGTATATTGACCGAAAATGATAATAAACCGGATATAGTCCTACTCTGTACGTTTTAGGTGTTGAGAAAATAACAAAAAAAGGCCCAAACAACTCATATATGTGGCGTGAAGGTCAAAGCGTAGAATAACTATACCACTGCAGAAAAAGTGGGAGTGAGATGGCTACTTGGATGCACAATCGAGAAAAAAAAGGCAATGAGGAGGGTGTTAATGCTAAAATGGTAAAAAAAATAATTGTAGCAAGGCAATGCTAAAATGTTGAACAGTGATTCAAAAGTATTTAAATGAGGTGACTCTTAAGAAGTTGGGATGAGGATGATGATGATGTTCAACATGGATGAGCTGTCATATATGTTGATGAAGCATCCTAACAAAATAATTATAAATTTAATCCAGTGAGGACGTAATAGTTATGTAGATTCTTCAAGGTGTATTTATTTTAAAAGCCTTTTTCTGATCAATAAATCAATATTAGATCAAAGTACATCAAACTTAGTATCCGTTTTGGTGATAAAACATGAAATTAACTTAGCTTGAATCAAGTCAAGCAAAAAAAAAAATGCAATATGCAAGTCTCCAGAACATAAACAAAGCACCTGATATTTAGTTAAACCTATTATTGTAGGTAATTTCGTACCTTAGTAGATGAGAAGCAGAAAAATAGATAGGCTTAATAGTCTTCTCAACTATAAACATATGAATAAAAGGATTTCAGCGGTAGCAGAACAGCTTTTTTTTAAATACCGCGATCATTTTTCTGCTGTTCAATGCCTTGTAAATGCAAATGTGCAACAATCTCAATATCAACTGTTTTCTCAGGTGAACAGCATTTGGATCAAGGCAGTCTTAGCTGAGCTTCAAATTGTTTTGATCAATGCATACACTTCCATTTTTATGATTAACAAAGTTATTGAAGTGTAGTAAACACGTTTTTAGATTAAGAGATCACGATGATGAATCATGTGGATAAAGTAACGCTCCAGAGAAAAGAAAGGAGATCCAAAGGCTTTGCCATTTTAGTAGACTTTTTTACATAAGCCAAACCAACATTGCGCTTTAAATATCTAGCATCAATTTAAAAAGTTAAATATGGTTAAAAATTTTGTTAATAATAATAAAAAAAAATTTAAGTTATTACTCAATTCTAGCACACAGAAGATTAAGTTCATATTCAACTTGATCAATTGAGCTTGGCCTCTCTATTTAGTAATTAGTAGCATGCTACTTAACAAATGTAGGATGTTAGACGCTCGGTTCATATGAGTAAAAAATCATGCAAAAAATATTCAAAATTGAGCATAGGTTATGACGTGATACTAATGTTTCTCAAAATCAATTTGGATCCATGCTGAGTAGGTCAACTATGGAAACTATACATTTATTGAGAGGTTTGATGGAGAAGCATAGATAAAATAAGGAGGATCTATATATGACATCTATTGATTTAGAGAAAGCAATATGATAAAGTTCCAATAAAAGTGTTATGAAAAGTTCTAGAAAAAAAAAAGAGTTAATAGTATTTATATTATTCAAGTCATTAAAGATAAGTATGCAAGTGTTGTTTCTTGTATTCAAATACAAGGTGGTTTGACCAAGTATTTTCCTATTTCAGTTGGATTACAACAAGGATCAGCTTTAAGCCCAATCTTTTTGCTTTAGTCACGGATGTTCTTACTAGACATTTGCAAGAGAATGTACCTTGGTGTATACTTTTAGTTGATGATATTCTTCTTGTTGATAAGACTCTAGAGAGAGTTGACGAAAAATCTTGAATTATGGAGGTTAATCTTAGAGTCTAAAAGTTTTCATTTGTGTAGATCTAAAATCAAATACATGGAATGTAATCTTAATAGTAATAGATCTAGTAGGGCATTGTGACTTTGGGCGATCAAGCCATTAAAAAGAGTACACATTTTAGATATCTCATGTCTATTGTTCAAAGTAATGGTGAAATAGATGGGGATATTATTTGTAGAATTCAAGTTGGATGGTAAAGTGGAGGAATGCATCGGGTCTGTTGTGTGATAGAAAAATGCCCCTCAAACTTAATAGAAAATTCTATAAGATGGTGGTGAGACCTGCAATGCTTTATGTCTCAGAATGTTGGCCACAAAGCAGCATAAAATTAAGTGTTGCAGAGATGAGGATGCTCAGGTGGATGAATGGTTGTACTCTAGAGACATAATGTGAAATGAGTATATATGTGAAAAGGTTGGAGTGGCACTACTTGCGGATAAGATTAGAGAGAGTCACCTTACATGGTTTGGTCATATAAAATATTGACCTTCCAATGACTCGGTTAGGAGAATAAATGTAACAGATCTGGCCTATGTAATAAATCTCCTTAGAAAAAATTAGTGGGTGAACATATAAGAGACTGGAATTCTAAGTTGACTATTGCTGAATGTGCCTACAATAATTTTGTGAACCGCACCACGGGTCTAAGTCCTTCTGAAATAGTTTATGATTTTAAACCTAGGCAACTCATAGATTTGATCCCTATGAATCCTATGTCCAGAGTTAGTGAGTTTGCATCTGCATTTGCATCCCATATGCATGAATTGCATAAAGAGATTTCTCTAGAATTAATCAAAGCAATGCAACCTATAAACTTCAAGCTGATAGTAAGAAACGATTCAGGACATTTGAAATTGGGGACTATGTGATGGTTCAGATTCGTCCAAAACGGTTCCCGAAAGGGACTATTAGAAAACTGCATGCTAAGAGTATCAGACCATTCAAGGAGATAAAGAAGATTAATGACAACGCTTATGTGGTGGATCTCCCATCAGAATTTGGCATAAGTCCCTCCTTCAACATAGAGGATCTAGTAGCTTACGATAGCCCTGATTTTAACCCATCAAATCCATTTATTGAGCCTTGTGTGAACCCACCCAGTGAACACCCTAACCTACCTCCACTTCCAAAATTACCCACATCAACTCAAACGAATAGAATTGACACTATCTTGAATGATGAAATCATCTCTACCAAGGATGGAGGAAAACATAGTATCTAGTTAGATGGAAGAATAAACCAGAGACGGAAGATACTTGGCTTGATAGAGAGGAGCTGTAAAAGATTGATCAAGACTTATTGGACATGTACGAGAGTTCACGCACTGCTTGCTTGACAGGGTCGAGTTTTCTCCCACCCCGGGAGAATGATGAAGACATCGGACCACGTAGAATTTATCGTAGGAAAGGCCGACGATCTACGCCCATGATTGATTCATTTTATTTCTAGTTTTTGTTATTTGTATGAGACTTATTTATGTTAATAGTTTGTTCCCTGTTTTGCTCCTCTTAGTTGTTTATGTTGTGGTTGTTATTGAGGGGTATTGTTGTCTTTTATTTATTTCCTGTTTTGCCCTCAACTTATGTGATGTGTCATGGGCATTGTTGTCTTTTGGTTATTTCCTTTGTTTGGGCCTATATATATGGCTCCACCCCCTCATGTAATGTTTGGATGTTTATGTTATAAAATTCTAATTTTGTGTTATCTTGTTCTCTTGGAGAATTAATTGTGTGAGCGTGACAAGTCCTTAAGAAGGCAAAGCATCACCCAACAGCCTTTGGGCTTTCGGTTTTTATCTAGCCAAATGCCCAACCCCCATCTCCTGCACCTGCCGAGCGTCTCCCACCTCCACTGGCAGCCCCTACAGTCCACAAAATTCTGTCTCACCACCAACAACAAATGCTCTTTCATCTTCTCTTGCGACCCTTAATATTCCAACATTAAATGCACTTGAACCCTTGGTATTCCCAAGCATAATTAATGTGGAAATCAATTCGGATTTTTATTTAATTTGTGAGATTTCCAAACCACATTTTCATCTTCCCAAGTAACCCTCATTAAATTTCAACTTTTCCCCTTCCAAAGACAAACATTAATTCTCCCACTTACCTATGCACAATTAATTATAATTCAAAACTTGTAATTAATTGGTCAAACTTCCCTTAATTACTTTTCCCTAATCCCATGTGCTGTCATTAATTCCCAAGTAATTCCCTAAGCTCCACTTAGTTCCACTTTCCCAAGCTGGCCGACCCCTTCCCCTTCCCTCTTCTACTTCATTTCTTCTCCAAGCAACTACTTTTCTCTCCCATATCAGCCACACTCAAAGGAGGAAACAGTGAGCATTTACATTTAAATTCAGCCAACATCAAAGAGGAATCCCATAGAAATCTGAGAGCATTTTGCAAGAGAAGCAAGTATATGAAGTTAGCCATCAAGAATCCCAACTACGTTATTATTGAGCTAAGTATCTAAACCATTCTTCTTAATTATTCTCCTCTTAGTTAGATACTTGGTTAGCTTTCCTTCTTGGTATCATCGTTGCAAGTTTGTTATTTTATCCACTCTTAGTTCTACTTAAATTTTAGAGAAAGGACCTCACTTGCACTGTCCTTGGTTGAATGTTGTGCTTGTGCCGATTTACATGAGTTATGTCTCAATTATCATATCTTTTGCAATGTCAAGCCATTACATGCAAGTGCTCAAGTGACTTCACATGTTTCTAATTCAAATAGCCTACCGTTTTTACTGTTTTGCAAAGTTTATGTTGCTGCGTTTTAATTAATTCTAGCAAGAAATCTCTCTTTGCAAGACTTGATCATTCAGTCTTGCATCATTAATTTTCCTACAGTCAACATGATATAATATTTAAATTGACATGCGCATGTAGAGGATTAAAATAAATTTCTTGTTTGTTAGGTTATGAATGAGCAGTTTCCAAAAATTTCAGTTCATTCCCTCCATTTTTTACAAGATTTCTAGAATTGTATTTTGTGGTTGATATTAAATCAACTTGATATTGAGCCGAACTTGTAGTTGATATTATGACAAAATATTAATTTTTGACACTAAATCAAATGTAAGATGCCCCAAGGGCTAAGGCTTTTAATGCACACATAAAGATGATGTAAAAAACCATGCTACAAGCACTCTAGAACACAAGCAATTTTTCCAAAACTATTAATTATTTTTATGAAAATAAAAAATATGATAGAAATCATTTCAGACAATACACCAATGACCTAAGAACTTATTGACTAGAATAAGAATCAAGTAACAAACACAATTGAAATTCATGCAAGTGATAGAAATTCATATTATAGTAAATTTGATCAAACGTGATTCCGATTCAGCGCATTTGACCTAATTATGCAAGTTTCAATTCAACACATTTAAATTCCAGCAGAACAGCGCAGTTATAGTTTCAGCTAAATAGTAAAATTTCAACTTTTAAAATTCCATTCCAGCAATTAGTGATTTTTTATTGTAGTGCCTTGCCAAAAAATGAACCTAATAATTAATCACAGCTACAATCTCAGGAAGGAAACAATTTCAAAAGGAAACATGAAGAGGGTAGCAACCATAAATAGCTATAATGCCAGATATGCAAACCAGCTACATTGTTTGTCACAAAGGAGCAAAACAACAAGTCAATAAGAAAAGACATTTAGCACAACCCAAGGTTAGCAACAATGAATTTCCAAATCAGTGGATAGACAAAACAAAGGTTTGGTTTTGTGTTGAAACTTGGAATGCAAGCATTTAAACTAGAAAATTCAACAACTGAATTGAAATAACTAGCAGCAGTAAACCAAATCTATTAAGGTGATCAAAGCACTGGAAAATACAAACAGTTCTCAATAAGATCAACATAAACATTTTTTTTTTACAAAATAAACTAGAAAAAAATACATATAAAACTCATAATATTCACCTCAATTTCTTTTTTTACAATGCGTATACACTTATAATTCCAACAAATCAATCTACTTGGAAAAATTATCTCCAATGAATTGAGCATTTTATATTCGTCAAGTAAGTCATTAGAGCATATTTGTTACAGTTCCTGGAGGAAATCCATGTATCATCACAAAGAAGTCAATCAAACTAATATATAAAATATCTTTAAAATCCATAATCAGTTATGGATATAATCTCATCATTTAAAATTGTTTCAGGAACAAGATAGGTAAATCTTTCTAAGATGTTGGAAGTGAATTCATAAGGAGATGCGATGAAAGAAAAATTCACAATATCAATTACTGGTTCATAAAAAAAATCAAATATATTGATGACTAGACTGATATGGCTGCTTCTACAGATTAAGTTTATAAGCATTCAGCCTAATGCAACGTAAAATTTTATATGATTTTGTTTTTCTTGCAAATGATGTTTTAAAGGCTCTCATAGGAAAGCTTTCATAATTAGAACGCACTATTATCTTATCATCTAGCTTGAATTTCAAATGTCTTATGTTCATATCAGCTACAGTTTTTTTAATTGCATAATAAACCAATTTATCTTCATGGAGATTATGCATATGTTTGGTAACTAATTGTGGAAATTCACAAAGCATGGACTCAACAGGAAAATCAATAAGATCTGCATATAGACTTATTAACAAATGAATTTTATGCAAAGTCAACATAAATAGTATCAAATCTTAATTAGATGAGTGTTCTTTAATCAGTAGCATAACAGATCACCCATAACTTATTAACTATCTCAATTTGCTTATCAATTTATGACAACAAATAGTTGAAAACTTTAGTTGAGTTCCTATTTCTCTTCCACAGAGATTTCTAAAAGCAACTCATAAATTTTACATCTGTCACATAAAATCGTTTTAAGTAATACATGTAGTTTAATTACTCCATCCAAACATAATTTTGTTTATTAAGACACATCAAGAGTTTTAAAACATAAGAATAAAGTGAGCCCTTTTTAAAAGATATCAATAATTAAAAATACAGAATCATTTTCCGTAAGAGTTCATGGTAATCCTAAAATGAAGTTCACTTAATATCCTCCAAAAGTTTACATGCAATAGGCAATAGTGAGTAAAGCCCAATATTATGTTTATTTCTTTTAGCTGTTTAGCAAATTATGGATTATAAATCTAGCGTGCTACATCTCTTTTCAATCTTAGCTAGTAAAATATATCCTTAATGATAGCAGCAGTTTTATTACAACCAAAATACTAGGTAGCACTACTTAAAGATAATAAAATCCATCAAGGATGTGGCGAACATGAAAATTTTAGTTCCCCTAAAACAAAGTGATCCTAAATGATAAAATCATTATTAAGCATTGAAAACAAATTAGATCTCATTGAAATCCTTATGATTTCCAGTCTTATTTAATATGATCAAAGCAAGCACTATCACCAACATGGTGTGTAAAATAACAACCACCTTAGTTAAAGCATAAATAGGTTTAATTTCAATTCCAGTACAAGTTTTAGTACAGATGTTTACTCTTATAAAAATTTAACTTATTTGCATGCCTATATCATAATTTCTTTTTAAGAATTTAGATATTTTAAAGCTTGATTAAAAAGAAGTCATTGGACAACAAATAATACCTCCAATATCAAAGTGATAGCACAAAGTCAAAAAAATTATATATCATAATTAAAATATTTCTATCTTTTATCATTTAATTTCTCACGAAAATAGGCAATTAGATGTCTTTCTCGACTCACCCCTCCAATTCCTTTATCGGAAGCATCACAAGAAACGTTACAAACTTACATAAAATTAAATAGTCTACGAGTAAGTGTATTAGTGTAATAGCCCGTATTTTGACTTTATCATTTTTTTGGAGTCATTATAACTCCAAATCATAAACCGTCTTCGCTATAGTATTTTGATCGTAGTATTTTACTTGCACAAATTTTTTCGTAATTTTTGGGCACCGAAAAAAATCCTTAAGAAATTTGTAACTATCGGTACAAGTGAGAATTTCGGAACCGTTATGTGTCTGATTTGCAAACCAATTTCACCTATATTTTTTAAATAACATGTTTTATTTTATAAATATTTTTCAGTAATTTTTTATGTCCTAAATTGATTTATATAAATTTTCTATTAAAGAAATTGATTAATTGAATTATATAATATTATATTACTAATTATATTCTAAAATATCTAAAGTCACTTAAAGTCTTTTTAAATCCCTTTTTCCTTAAGAATTCGGCAAACAGAGAAATGAAGAGAGGAAATGAGAGAGAAAGAGAAGAGAAAAAAAGAAAAGCTTGAGATTTGGAGGCCGCATTGTGATTTTCGTCCGTCGGGCCAGTTGAAAGATTTTCTCATCTCGCTGTAAGGAATCTATACCCTATTTCTGATTTTAAAGATTTTGTGTTTTTAGTATTTTCCCGCTCAAATTTGTGTTTTCGTTACCGAAAAATGCGAATAACTTTTTATTGACAAAACTTTCACCGCTTAACTTTTGTATGTTATAGAGATCGTGATTATAAGCATTTTGAATATTTATTTGAGATTTTTTACTAGGTGATTATGAAAATACAGCGATTTTAGTCTACCCCAGAATTTATTTTGATTTCTAAAAATAGTAGTGCAGTACAATAAAAATCCTAAAATATTATTTTATACAATTCCTGGTAATTTGATAATTTTCTGAAAATGTGCATTTTTGCCTAATAGGATTACTTATTTTCTACCATTATGACATTTTGAAGTCTTCTTAATTAAGCTTAATTATACATTATTTGTTGCAATGCATTGAAAATAGATGTGGATATGTGCTTGAGTAATAGCTGGTCGCTATTACTGTTATAATATTGTGATAATAATATGCGTGTGTGAAACAAACAAGTAAAGACTGGCTGACCCATTGGTTGTAGACTGATTGACCTATACAGGATGGTGGGCCGACAAGCTTTCCTTTAAATATTGTGGTTTAATGTTATCCTATAGTAATTCACGTGATACACTGATTGGGAGTTATAAGGAGATTATTATGGCGACGGGCAAAAAGTGACGACTCTATTTACCGAGCCAATGGTCTACTAACACTGATACTAACACTCAATGACTCAACAGCACTGTGATTGTTAGGACTTCTTACTTGTTTAGTGCGACTACTAAAATGCATGTTTTTAAGCATTATTTTTATTATTGTACGGATTTATTGTTACTGTACGGATTATTCTACTGCTCCTTCAACTGGATTGTTGCTGATATAAATACTGATAATATTTGATACTATTGATTCACTGTATTGATATTAAGCATGTGATGTATTGAGTACGTGATATAGAATATCTGGATAATATGTGTATATTCTTATATGATTTTTATTATATTGATTTGATTTCAAAAGTCTTTACTGATATTTTGATTTGATTTTAAAGACTGATGTTTTGATTTGATACTTTATCCAATTTCTCTATTGATTGGTATCACTGATACAACGATTGATTTATAGATTTGACACTCATTCTAATTTACAACTTTACTAATTTTTGTACTGTATTATTTTATTATTTACAGGTTCTACTGCTACTGCATTTGAGTTTTACTAATCTTGCACTGATTTAATGATCATATAAATGTAACTATCATGATTTGATTGTGGACATGCATATTGCTCCTTTACCGTGCTTTGAATTCAGTCGTAGATTTTAGTGACATGCTGGGCTTTTTAGCTCATTATATGTGGTTAAATGATTTCAGGTCAGGGCAAGGGATCAAGACTGTGAGGCTGATCAGAATTCTTCAGGTTCTATTTCTTTTTGTTATAATCTTGCGTAGTGTATATGATTTTTGGGAATGAATACAGATGTGTACATTGATGTTTAAAATTATAGAATCTATTTTGTTTTTTATTAAAAAATAATAAAAATAATTCTTTCAAATTATATTCTGGGGCATCACAATTAGTAAGCCTCTCTTTAGTATCATTAAAAGAACACACAGTAGATTTTTCCATTTAAATTATCACTTATTTAGGGCAATTTGTAATTATTATCAAGGCATACAAAACGCCTTAATAAATCATGTCATTAAAAAGTAGCTAAAGATGATAGCTTTAAATATAATGAATGTTAACAGGTTTTAGCTAATCCTTAATTGCTTCAACTTTATCAAAAGGAACAGATAATCTATCAGTGGATACAATGAATCAAGAACTTAATATATCATGCAACATTGCAACAATATTTCAAATTTAAATAAATTTGAATAATTCTTGTTAAGTGCTCTTAGGCTCACTTGGTGGGAGTTCCCTTACATGTTTTATTGTTCTTAATCCTCCTTTTTAAAAGTTCGACCTTATCTTAACTTTCTTCATTATTTACACAAAAAAAAAAAAACTTTCGTAAGGTTTAGCAAATCAACGTTAGAATAACAAGTTTTCTATCTTTTAAGATTTTATTTTATTTTTGTGACTAAGCTAGTTTCTCTAGCATTTGCTTCTCTCTACTTCTCTTAGTAATGGTTTATTGGGAACCTTTATTAGAATAATTTGTGAGGGCTAATCTCTAGCGGAGAAAAAGATCAAGAATCTTCCCACGATATGGGAAGAAGTGCAAGGTCTAAGTGCTTCGACATTTAAGAAGCCATCTTAGTGAAATTTTTTCAAGGATGCTTAGGAAAGTGGACGCAAGCTTAGATAGAAATTGACTAGTATAAATCAAGTGTTTCTTTCCTAGAGTAGCTCTTCTACAGTCTTTTCTTGAAGCACACGTGAATTATCACCCTTGCCTTCCAAGAGAATTCATATTATCTTCCTTCAATAGAATTTTTCAACAGGGCATCAAGTAACACCGTCCATGCCCATTGGGGGTGGCATATGGGACAACAGTTCTAACTTAAGTTTTATGCGACGTTTGTTAAAATCTGCATGTTTTAATTCACAAGCATTTAGGAATACTTATGCAGTGCCATTGAAAATGCAACTCCAACCTACTGGAAAAAAAAAACCTTTTGAAGTAACATTCAGCAAACTTATTGAGTCCTGACTGGAAGGACATGCATACTTACCCTATTATGCCAGAGACCTTTCCACAAGAAGCACAGCAATAACTTCCATCAAGCTGCATGGAATGCCCAAGATCAACAACCCCCGCCTTTTGGCACTGAAGCGCACACTCTATGTGGCAAGATAATCCACACCAATCCCCACCACCAGATTCAGAAGTGCAAACCAACCAAAGGCTGGGGTCCTTGTTGTCATCAAAGAGATGGCAAATGCAACACGAGCACCTCTTACAGAATATATCCGCTGAACTGAGAATAGCCTTACAAGCAGAATTTTTACAAGTCCAAGTGCTTTCATGTTCCAGAGAGGCATCTGCAGTAGAAAGCCGAACAGGATGCTTATCCTTTCTCGGTTGCTTATAAGTTTGACTGCAGGTGGAAGCTAAATGATTCAAAGTGTGCTTCTTTAAGTCCTGTTTCTTGCATTTGGCAATTGATTTTGATAATTCATCACCCATCTTAAATTTTGAACAATTGGGTTGTTTCTTCTCTTTCTCAAGAGTTGCATGAACAAGTTCCATTTTAGAACAGGATTTGAGGAACGCATGCGAACTTTGAGCCTTGGTAAAATCATTTGTATTTCCATTTTCTTCGGGAGTGCTTATGGCACTAGAAGATGTATGCGACCCACCTGCGGTAAGAAACATCACAAGGTAACACAATTTTTAGAAAAACAAATGAAAGCATTAAAATAAAGAATATGTGGGATGAAATTGGGAAACCAAAAAATTTCCAACCTCATCTGAGATACAAAAAAACTACTGACAAAATACTACAGCATAAAAATTTCAGTATCAGGTCCAAATGACAAGCGGCACCTAAATTTTAGCATTGCAGCATTTGATTTTAAAACCTTCATTTGCTTCCACAAGAAGCACATTCAACAAAGATTTAGAGCAGTAAATGAATAAATACGATATTCCATTATATGCCTCTGATGAGCTAACGACAACGATGACGACAACAACAACATCAAGCCTTCATCCCACTATGTGGGGTCGGCTACATGAATCCTTTTTCTTCATTTTGCTTGTTAAGAGTAAAATTCTCATTTAAATCTAATAAAGAAAGTTCATTTCTACTATTTTCAACCAAGTCTTCTTAGGTTTACCTCTACTGATGCGGACATCCAACCGTCCATGCCAATCCGAGGAGGAGCTGAAGATCGACGACCGAGATCACTTTGCTTTATTTTCGTTTATTAAGTGTATTTTAATTTAGTTTTGCATATTCTCATTTTACCCTCTTGTTTTATATTAAGCCCAAGGGGCGAATGTGCCTTTTAATTTCTCTTGAGGCCTATATATAGAGGCCCCTTCTCTTGTATTTGGAGGATGGATTATTGATAATGAAAAATTTTATTTTCGTGTTGATCTCTTTGTGAGTTCCGACTTTCCCAAGATCTCTTTGTGAGTTCTTGAGGAGAGTTTCGCGGATCTCTTTGTAAGTTCTGAGATTCTCAAGATCTCTTTGTGAGTTCTTGAGTAGAGTTTCGTGGATCTCTGTGTGAGTTCCGACATCCCTACAATCTCCTTTGAGATCTTGAAGTTAAGAGCGTGAGGTTAGAAATTCCTAGATTTCCCCAAACTTCTCATCCTCTACCAAGCCCGGGCTTTTCCTCCCCAAGTTCTCCTTGCCGCCGGCCCTGTTGGCCCATCCAGAAATTCACCCGCCGGCCATCCCTTAGGCCGACGCCCACCAACCCCCACCTCCCCCTCTCTTCCTCCTTGGAATAAAGAAATTTCTTAATTAAGAGAGGCTCACAATTAATGACAATTCAAATTCAAAATTTGAATTTGAATTAGCATTAATTACTCCTTAAATTCGTCCCTCTAATTAAGCCAATAACCATTAATTTAAATCTGAAATTTAATTTCAGATTTAAATCAATTAATCATTTAATCCTCACAATTAATGACAATTCAAAATTTGAATTTGAATTAGCATTAATTACTCATTAAATTCGTCCCTCCAATTAAGCCAATAATCATTAATTTAAATCTGAAATTTAATTTCAGATTTAAATCAATTAATCATTTAATCCTCCCAATTAATGATTTTGAATTTGAATTAGCTTTAATTACTCCTTAATTTCAGATTTCTATTCTCTCTCCCCAAATTGATTTGAGCTTTAATTAATCTTGCCACCTAGGCAAGTATATGGCATTTACGTTTCACATCAGTTTGGTATCAGAGCATGGTTGCTCACCCGGGATGCGAACTCGACGGAGTCGAGTCTTTTCCACCCCGGGAGAATGGTGTGGACATCCAACCGTCCATGCCAATCCGAGGAGGAGCTGAAGATCGACGACCGAGATCACTTTGCTTTATTTTTGTTTATTAAGTGTATTTTAATTTAGTTTTGCAATTTCTCATTTTACCCTCTTGTTTTATGTAAGCCCAAGGGGCGAATGTGTCTTTTAATTTCTCTTGAGGCCTATATATAGAGGCCCCTTCTCTTGTATTTGGAGGATGGATTATTGATAATGAAAAATTTTATTTTCGTGTTGATCTCTTAGTGAGTTCAAAAAGATCTCTTTGTGAGTTCCGACTTTCCCAAGATCTTTTTGTGAGTTCTTGAGGAGAGTTTCGCGGATCTCTTTGTAAGTTTCGAGATTCTCAAGATCTCTTTGGGAGTTCTTGAGGAGAGTTTCGTGGATCTGTGTGAGTTCCGACATCCCTACAATCTCCTTTGAGATCTTGAAGTTAAGAGCGTGAGGTTAGAAATTCCTAGATTTCCCCAAACTTCTCATCCTCTACAAAGCTCGGGCTTTTCCTCCCCAAGTTCTCCTTGCCGCCGGCCCTGTTGGCCCGTCCAGAAATTCACCCGCCGGCCATCCCTTAGGCCGACGCCCACCAACCCCCACCTCCCCTCTCTCTTCCTCCTTGGAATAAAGAAATTTCTTAATTAGGAGAGGCTCACAATTAATGACAATTCAAATCAAAATTTGAATTTGAATTAACATTAATTACTCCTTAAATTCGTCCCTCCAATTAAGCCAATAACCATTAATTTAAATCTGAAATTTCATTTCAGATTTAAATCAATTAATCATTTAATCCTCACAATTAATGACAATTCAAATTCAAATTTTGAATTTGAATTAACATTAATTACTCCTTAAATTCGTCCCTTCAATTAAGCCAATAATCATTAATTTAAATCTGAAATTTAATTTCAGATTTAAATCAATTAATCATTTAATCCTCCCAATTAATGACAATTCAAATTCAAAATTTGAATTTGAATTAGCTTTAATTACTCCTTAATTTCAGATTTCCATTCTCTCTCCCCAAATTGATTTGGGCTTTAATTAATCTTGCCACCTAGGCAAGTATATGGCATTTACGTTTCACATCATCTACCTTTCTTAACATAAGACAAATCTAATACATCTACTCTCCTAACTAGGTCATTGAAAGGCCACCGTTTTATGTAACCAAACCATCTAAGACAACTCTCTCTAATCTTATTTGCCACTTGAGCTACTCCAACTTTTTCACGTATATGTTCGTTTTGTATCCTGTCTCTAAGAGTGAAGCCACTCATCCACCTAAGCATCCTCATTTCTGTAACACTTAACTTAATAATTTGTTTCTCTTTTAATGGCCAACATTCTACGTCATAAAGCATTGCATGTCTCACCACCATCTTATAGAATTTTCCCATACGTTTGAGGGATACTTTTCTATCACATAACAAGCCCAATGCATTCATCCACTTCAACCATCCAACTTGAATTCTACAAATAATATCCTCATCTATTTCACCATCACTCTGGATAATAGATCCAAGATATCTAAAACGTGTACTCTTATTAATGCCTTGATCACCCAAAGTCACAATCCCCCCACTAGATCTATTACTACTAAAATTACATTCAATGTATTTGATTTTAGATCTACTCAAACAAAAACATTTAGGCTCTAAGGTTGACCTCCATAATTCAAGTTTACCTTCAACTCCCTCTCTAGTCTTATCCAAGAAGAATATCATCAGCAAAAAGCATATATCAAGATGCATCCTTTTGCACATGTCTAGTAAGGACATTCATGACTAAAGCTAAACATTATTAATCCCTTTCTTTCCTATAACTCTCCATAGCACTTCTCTTAAAACTTTATCATATGTTTTCTCTATATCAATAAATATCATATGTAGATCCTGCTTATTCTCTCTATACTTCTCCATCAAACCTCAATAAATGTATGGCTTCCATAGTAGACCTACCCGGCATGAATCCAAATTGATTTTGAGAAACATTAGTATCATGACGTAGTTTATGCTCCATAACTCTCTCCCAAAATTTTAAAGTATGACACATTAACTTAATTCCTCTATAATTCGCACAATCTTGTACATCATCTTTATTCTTAAAAATGAAAATTAACACACTCATTCTCCACTCATCTAGCATATTTTTAGTCTTCAAAATAATATTAAAAAGTTTAGTAAGCCAAGAAAATTTTTCATCTCCTAAGCATTTTCACACCTCTATTGGAATATCATCAGGTCCAACAATTTTCACACTTCATTTTCTTTAAAATCTCTCTAACCTCAGTTTTATTAATACGTCAATAAAAATAAATCTATCTATTTTCTTGAGTGTTAAGGTTACTAAAGTCAATCGTATTCTCGCAATCTACATTGAAAAGCTTAATAAAACATCTCATCCAACTTTGTTGAATATCCACTTCTACTAAAGCACTTTTTGATTTTCACAATTAATTCACTTCACTTGAACTAAATCTTTACAGCTCCTATCTCTTAGTTTGGCTAACTCATACATATATCTTTCTCTCTCCTTAGTACCTAATCTATTATATAAATCATTAAAAGCTAAAATTTTTGCATTGCATGTTACTTTCTTATACTCCTTACAAACCTCTTTATATTTACATTGAAACTAATTTTTATAATAAATCTTCTATTTTTTTTTTATTTTTTCTTGTAGATTTTGATTCCACCACCAATTATTTTAATTATTATAAGTTTTTCCTTCTGATACTCCTAGGATCCTAGCACGTCCTTTGCAACATTCTTAATATCCCTAGCTACTTTTTTCCACATAACATTTGCTTTCTCATGCACAAATAAATCATAAGATCTCGAATTTTACTTTCAAAAATATTTTTATTTGTGTTCTTGAAATGCCCCTCACTAATCCTAGAACAACGCTTCAGTTTATTTTTCATATTCTGCCCCTTTATCTTAAAGTCCAAAACTAATAAATGATGCTGGGTATATAAACTTTCACTTGGAATAACTTTATAATATTTGCGATCTGAATGATTTATTTTTCTTATAAAAAAATAATTAATCTAAATTTTACTATATCCATTTTTATATGTGATGAGATGTTCATCTCTTATCTTAAAAAATTGTATTAACAATTATAAAATCATAAGCTAAAGCAAAATCTAATATTGTCTGACCACATTCATTGGTTGCTCCAAACTCATGGTCATCATATATGCTTTTAAAATCATATACCTCTCTACCAACATGTCAATTTAAATCTCTTCCAATAAAAACTCTTTCTTCAAGAGATATTTTTTGCATTAATTCTTCTATGTCATTTCAAAATTTTAACTTTAAACATATATTTAAACCTACTTAGGAGCATAAGCCCTTATAATATTAATAATCTTAACATCAACAATAATCTTCAAAGCTATAATTTTATCTCAAATCATATTAATTTTATAACATTATCCTTCAAACTCAGATTTATAATCACACCACTATTTCTAGAACAACTCCTACTAGAATACCAAAGTTTAAATCCAAAACTATCAATCTCCTTAGCTTTCTCTCCAACCAATTTAGTTTTTTAAATGCATAGAAAATTTATATGCCTATAAACCATAATATATACTAATTTCACTAATTTGCCCGTAAGAGAACCTATATTTCAAGTTCCTATCCTAATTCAAGTTTCATGGACAAGCTTATTTGTCCACATCCATCCATAATGTGGGAACCCTTGTGATGGGGACATCGGAGCCTAGAAAGTAATCAGAGGCGTGACCGCCGATCTACGGCCACAATCACACTGCTGTATTTTTAAGTTGTCATATGTATTTGTCTTTTATTTATTTATGTTTGTATTTGCTTTAGTTGTTTTCCCCTTTACCCCTTACTTAATGGTGGTCAAGTGAAAGCCGAAAGGGCATAGTCGTCTTTTATTTTTTTGAGTCCTTTGTATGAGGTTATATATAGCTCTTATGTTCTCTTTTCATGGTTAATGAATGAATGATAAAATTTTTTGTGTTTGAGTTCTTGTGAGAGCTTGAGAGAGATTGAAGAGAGATCCCTTAGAGAGGGAATCAGATCACTCACCAACCTTAGAAGTGTCCGGGTTCATGGTTCTTTCTTCTCTATCTTTCTTCCCCCTCTTCCCTTCCCCTACTAGCTGTCAGCCAAGGATTCCACCACCCCTAAGCCGCCGGCCACCATAGCCATTCACCCTCACCATCAGCTAGCTCCCAATCCCCACCTTACACCCGATCCCACCTCCCTCCACCACCGCTCACGGCGACCGCCAGCCCCTCCCCTCGATTTTCCCTCCATCTTCAACTTACCATCAAGCCTTTCCTGAATTAGCTTATTATATTTTAGGTAACTCTCTTAATGAGCAAATTCAAATCTATTTGAATTTGAAATAGTTACCTAAATTATAAATCCTATTTTAAGAAACTTTCCAATTCATACCCTATTTGAATTTTGAATTAAATTGTGATGAAATCTTTCATTCCAAATTTAATTTATTAATTTAAGAAAACATTGAATACCTCCTTAAATCACACCTCCCTCACCCTATTGCTGCCGGCCCCCTCTTGGATTCCATTGGAAATTATTTCCAAAATCCAAGTTACTCTCTTGGAAAGAATTCAAGTCACCCCTCTCTCTCTCTTGGCGAAAAATCCCCAAGGTCCCCACCTCCTTTATTTCTTTCCAATCTCACCTCTTTTTCTTTTGGAATTAATTCCAAAGCAAGCCTCTCTCTCTTGGAAACAATTCAAACCCTATTTCTCTCTCCCTCTCCATTAATTCCCCTTTTCTTTTCTTGGAATTAAATTGAAATTCCACTACCCAAATCCCTCCAATTTTAAAATCTGAGAATTAACTTCAGATTTTAAACTTCTTTCCCTCCAAACATAAACTCTTATAACAACGGTTGGTCCTCCTAATCTTGGCCGAACCCCTTGCTCACCTTCTCTCAAATCATCTTCTAGTCTCTTGAGTTTGCTCGTCTCAAGACGATGGAAGATCATAAGCCGTCCACCTACATCTCTTTCCACACATGAATGGCCGATCCTGAACTTAATTCCGGATTTGCTTACGACGAGCAAGGGAACGTCAACATTCTCCGCTCAACCTTCTTCGACGTCAACCCAGAGGTCGATAACTCCGTTGAAGAATATTTGGATCGCATCATCTTCACACTTTCTGAAGCTATCGACGAACAACTTGTCAACGTCTAGTGGCAAATTGTTTCCGGACATCGACAAGGGTGAACTTCTTCCCCTATTCATTTATCTTCTTATTCCACTAATCTTGTAGGTGGTGATCTAATCGCAAGGAGTCGTGCTTCGCCCTCTGTTTAGTAATCGTAGGAATTGAGTTTACTTTCTATGTATATAATTTCATTGTTAACGTAGGGATTTTATTGAATGACTACTTAATTCATTTTTTGTTGAGATTCTGAATTGCTTTGATGATTTAAGTTCTTCACATGTGATTTGGCCTAAGCGTAGATACCCCTCTTACATTTTCTATGATCATTAGGGACTAACAGTCTTAATTGTTATTTGCTCTTATCTAAATTGTGCAAATTCTTATCGCATTCATCTAAAGCATTTTTAGTCCTGCATCACCTTACCTATTTAACACTACACCAAGGCACCGGTGCAATGAACCTTGCACACTTCTCGGGTATTCAGGCCATACAACATGTCACTTCCAGTGAACATTCTAGCATTAGCACAATGCATTAAAAAATTCATGTAGTTATTATTCGACAAGTTTTATGTTGGTTGTCAACTACCTAATGCAACCCTATATTTTTTTCACCTAGTACTTGGGACATGACAACAACAGTGTTCAATAGAGCCAATGATATCTGTAAGAGCCAAGGGTGTACATCCCTAAACACAACATACATACATCATATATGAAGCAAAAAAGGGTAAATTACATCTAGCTCCCTGAGGTTTAAGCCATACTTAGCAACATTCATAAGATCCTACATTTGGGTCTCTAGCGCTTTTTAGCATGTCAACTTAGGACTCCAATTTAGCTCAATGTCTTCAAAGTGACACCTAAAGCCTAATATCCATTAAAACTTGTCATCAAATGTGATCAAGAAGGTTGAGTGTTAATTTAATTTTAGATATGTTGACTTTCAAAATTGCCCTCATATGTACCTATTAAATATGAATTACAACAACAAAAATTAGCATGAAGTTTGTTCATTAAAACATAAATTATTTAGATGATGATAAACCCTAAAAGCATTGAATTGCTCACCAAAGACATCTTTACAAAAGATAAGTCTAGATAGAGAATTAAACAAACCATGTTTTCATGTTAGTCCAAAATTTAATAGTATTCTTCAACTTCTCAACTACATCATAATTATCAAACTCCAATCATCAGTGAGCATTAACACAAGGTTGGCAGCCAATAACAAATCCAAGCTAATAACATACTGAGCCGGCTGAAGTTATTTAGCTATACATATATTACTAGTTCAACTAAATGAAATCTGAGCTTACGTTATATAAATTACAATATAAACCAGTGAAGATAGTACAATGATACTATAAGGTGGCAGATGAGAGAGCATTTGGCAGCTAGAGAATTTTTCACTTGGGAAACAAAGATGGGATCACACGCCAAGCTTACATTGAAAGAGTAAATGAAATAACAACATTCTTGCGCAAAACTCTCATCATATATTTATAGTTGTAAAGAAATATGGATTAGCAGTAACAGTAATCTCATTATTTCCATACAACGCTAGAAATACATTATCTTCTGAACCAACTTCTGTGAATAGCGACGAATCAACACAAACATATGAAAAAATTGAGGGGGATTCAAAAGTTTAGAGAAGCTACTATCCAAAGCTAAAAGTAATAGATAAAAGGGCCCAGAACCCATGCTCTGCAAAAACAAAGCAACAACACATCATGTGAAAATTTGATTAGCAACATCAACTTGCTCTGAGCTCACTTGAACAGTGTGCATAACATGCACCTACTACTCTTTCACTATCGTAATAAACCATCAGAAGACGTATAAAGAATGGAAAAAATAACCTTTAAGGAGGACATTATCATCAGAATCCATCCTTTTTCAACAACTTCAATAGTTGCACAAGCACTATCCCGAAAATGGATATCAGCAGAAAGCACCTTCTCCAATGAAATCCCACATAATCTTATCTAGATAGAAACACAAAGGAGTAGCTTTTAATACCAAAAGTTCTCATTTATAAAACAACCAGAAACAAATATAATGTGAAATGTCAATACAATCATTTAAGAGCAACTGAAATCAAATAAAATCCAACAATTTCAAATAGTACATCATCTCCAAGGTGAAGTTTGTGCCAATGGTTCAATATTACAGCTAAACCACACAAATGCACCCTATATCTAATGTATGAATGTTAACTCAGAGGGGAAAATAAATCTCTTTTTCTTTCACTTTTCTAATAAGGGGTAAAACATGGTAAAATAATATCTTGACAATATGATTAACTTCTTCAATTAGAGACAGAAGTGATTGTTTTATATCACAGGAATTATCTATCAATCAAAAGATAAAGTCATCTCATATACATAAATGACCAAGATTGCATACAGAACATGCATATTTGAGATTTATACCTAAATCTTAAAACCATTATCAAGATAGTCATATAATCAACAATAGTAGACCTGTCAATTTCGGGTCACGGGTCGGGTTCGGGTCGAACCCGGAACTGACCCGGTACTATTCGGGTTCGGGTCAACCTGACCCGTTTTTTTGCAAACGGGTCGATTTTTCAGACCCGGACCCGACCCGCTTCGGTGCTGCGGGGCGACGCGAGCGACGCGAAAGCGAGCCAGGCGGGCAGTGCGAGCGATGCGGTGCAGCGGTGCAGCAAGGCTTGGTGCGGTGCAGCGGGGCGCGGTGCGAGCGATGCGGTGCAGCGGTGCGAACGACACGAGCGACGGCGCGACGCGGGGGAAGGGAAATTCAAATTTTTTAAAATAAGCGGGTTTCAGGTTGACCCGACAACCATTCGGGTCAACCCAAACCCGACCCGTTTTTGCAAACGGTCGGTTTTCCGGACCCGAACCCGACCCGCTTCGGGTTCGGGTCAACCCAAACCTGAAAATTTCGGGTCGGGTTCGGGTCGGGTTTTCGGGTCGGGTCCAATATTGACAGGTCTAAACAATAGGATGCCCAATGATATGATATGCTTGGAATATTAAGTCTAGATAATATCATAATATTATGAATTTTATCGTCATATCACATCCTACCCTTAAATTACTTTCTTGAAGTTTACCATGTAACATAGGGAGTCGAAAGTATTTCTTAAGTGGAGTTTCAATAAATTATTTGTGTCTCATAAAACGAATACCATGCTTCTCGGAGCATAAAAACTTTTTGCATGAACTTTATTAATCATCCTTTATTTTTGATTGCATTAAAGGCAAACATCGGTCAAAAAAACAAAAGTTGCATTCATTTAAAATACATTCCATGGATTTGAACCATCAAAAAAGTTGTTTCTATGGTTTAAAAGGTTGAGTACATCAATTTTTTTGCAAACACCGTAAACCAAAGCGTGGTGCATTGGACAAGATCTTTTTTATTGCACTACTTTCTATCTTTTCACTTTTTTGCTTGGGGGTGGCATGCAGTTGAGATTAATCAAGTTGCACTTGACTAGAACTAAAAGTTTTTAAGAGGCTGTTTGGTTGCCTGAAAATAAAATACAGTGTAAAGTAAATGCAATGTAAAGTAAATATAGTGCATCCCAAATACTTTGAGACTGTTTGGTTCTCTGCAAACTAAACGCAGGAGTATTGTTTCCCTTGTTTGGTTAGGTAGATCCAAAGTAAAGTAAAAGTGGATTATTTGTAATAATTTATTTTTGCATTACAACCAGTGCATTTATAAAAGCAGTGTATTTATAATAATTAGTATTATTTGGCATTATAAAAAAATTAGTGTATTTATTTATTGCACTCTCTTATTTAAATTGTCAACACAGTCAGAATCACGTCCATTATATAACCTAAAATTTTGCCAATGTTAAAAATGTAAATGAAATCTAACTCCCATTCAATACCATAAAATATGCAACACAAACAAGCAATCAGACAAAAGGTAGAAGATATTTTTAAATTACAGAAGAATGTGAAAAAAGAAAAAAAATTGATGATACAAAGCTGATGAATTTGAGTAATGGAGAAAATCTTTACACAAATATAAGGTTAAGGTTGAGTAAATTAACTCCACCCTAGGTTCTGTATTAGCAAAAGCCAAAAGCTCCATGCATTGGGTTACAACTAAAATTTTAATGCTAAAAAGATGTTTTAAGAAGCAGGAAGAAATCCATCCCAAACGAAGCCTTTTAAGTTATATTCTCATTACTACAAGCATGAATGAAAGAAAACAAAAATAACCACTGAACTCTATATAATGTGAAGTTGTCTTCGATCATTTGGGCATATAAATTAGATAGAAGATTCATCTCCAAGGAAAGTATTGATGATAGTGTGGAAGGATCCAGAAGGAAAATGGGCAGAAGAAAGCTAACAATGTGACATGGCTAGAAGTTGTGGCAAAAGGTGCAATAAAATGAAATGAACAAAGGAGAATTCTTAAAGCTCAAAGCTGACACCAAATAAATGCTAAAAGGCTAATGATTGTATTAAATGACACTGCAAAATGACACGCACAACTATATTAAATAAACAAGGCAACTCAAAATCTAGACAAAATCCTCGGTTCACAAGCAGATTTCCAAATCTTTTAAAACTAAACAGTAGAGAAGTCCATGATAAACTAGATGACACGCATCCTCAATAGCAATATAAAAATGCAATTAGCAAAATCTGCATTTATATCTCATTTATCATATTAACGGCACATAAAAATACACACTCAAAAACTTCAAAATCTGAGAAACAAATCAGGAATTCCAGTTGAAAATATACACAGAAAACCTGAAAAAGATTTAAATTAGCATCAATCCATTACCTGCAGAACCTTATGATAGAACTATCATGGCTTGAGACAGTCTTGACTAATCGTCAGAAAAAATTACATCTCCCATACAGAACAGACACAAAAACAGCTATTTTCCTACGCATCTTGACTTTCTCAGATCTCTATTAGGGTTTTTCCTCACCAATTATACATAGAAACAATGAATTGACCAGGTAAATAGGAATCAATCAGAAATCCAATCGAAACGTAAAAATCCAAGCCAAGCTTCCCAATCTTCCTGCGCCGCAAGGGTAGCCCTGTATTTATATCGACCAATAATTTACCGGCAACCCACACAAATGGATCATCCTTCCAAAAGCTTAAAATGCCGGCTGAAAGCGACACAGCGCCGACACTATAGGATACTTAAGAAAAAGATTCAATTTTTTTTTCTTTTTTCACCTACTTCTACAACTTTTCTTCTTCATTCCCTATTCTCATCAGCCATCCGAACCTCTTCTCTCCTTCAGTTAAGAGATTGAAGCCAAACTTGCTTTCAAGAACCTCTTATGCGGAAAGCCGGAGGCGCGACTTCAGATCCGTCAGGAAGAACGTCGCAGGAGGGAGAAATTATTAGGTACGGAGTGCGGACGGGGTGAGAACCGTCCGCACAGACACAGGGTACCAAGTGGTACCGAGTGGTACCGAACGGTACCGAGCGCAGTTTTATACTAGTGTGCGGACGGTTCTCCCGTCCGCACTCCGTACCTAATAATTTCTCCGCAGGAGGAGGCGGAAAAGCTTCGGCTCTTTTAGAACTCTACTTCACGCGCAGCAGAACAACAACGAATAAATGCAGAAATGGAAAAGCAAATCCTCGACAGGCAATGGCAAGCGACAGGCAATGGCAGTATTTTGCGCGAGAGATTTTATAACCCGCTCAATTTGAGCAGGTTTTGAAGTCACGCGAACGGCCCGTCGTGATACACCGCTGATACTTCCGAGGAATTACTTTTGTTCCCCTCAAAACCACGACCTAATTTACAAAATACATGTAAATTGATTACTTTACCCTCCTAATTCTGCATACCAAACAGCCCCTAAGTTTAGTCTAACTTAAAATCAACTCTAATTGGATTTTCAATTTGAGTCAATTTTGATTATGAGTTAACTCAAAATGAAATCAAGTTATGCTTCAAATTATAAAAAATAACTCAATAATATTATTATGACTTAAACATAAATTTGAGCTAAGTTAAAATGGCTCAAATTAAATAGCACATAAAAAATATGATTATATTTGATTTTTCAAGAAATACTTAATTTTTAATTAAAAATAAATATAAATATTTTTGAAACGTCATAGAATTGTATTCTTATTAAAAATATTACACATATATATGAGAGTTGATTTGAATCAAATTTCTAATGAGTTGCCCTAAACTCAAAATAGGCTAACAATTTTTTCGAGCTAATAATAATTAATAAGGCTTGTAACTAAACTCAAAATGACTTGAGTTTATCTCAAGTTGACCCAAAATTCAAACAAATATAGTGTTTCACCTAATATTTTCAACAATATTCTTGCTTCATGCCACCTCACCACCCTCAAACCTTAAAACAGATTTACATATACATTAGCACGCATCAAATGTGAATGGTGATAATCACATTTCCAATAATTGCGGCATGTAGAAGATAGGTAAACTTTGCAAAAGAACTTAATCAATTTTTTTCATTCAAAAAGACGAGAAAAAACATCAAGAACAAGATGCATGTAAAATTTAGAGCAAAAAAACAATTTATTGCTCCACCAAGTATGGATATTTTTTAAGCAAAAATCTACTATAATGAAAAAAAAAACTGATTTATATGGCAAAGAAAATCATTGGTAAAACAATAATATGAAATACTTGTAGTAATAACTCATAGAGCTTCTATGAATGAGGAAAATTAGAATAACAAGCTAGGAAGATGATGAGGTGGTAGATATTAAAGTCAAATAATCAATCTGACAAAGAAATTGTAGATAAGAAAAAGGAAATATCTTCTGATAACTTACAAAAAGAAGAGAGATGCCTTATGCTCAAAGTCCAGTCACTAAAGGTTTCAACTCGAGTGAATGTAGTAAAAGGGTTGAGTAGACAACGGAATATTTTGAGACAACTAAAGACGAAAGTTTGGGAGGACTAGAGGACAAAACTATAGAAATAAAGCTGATAAACATTCAACGAAAAAAAAAAAAAAAGTCATACAAAGATGATTATCAACTGATTTAAGATACCATAAGACATATCTTTCATTTGATGGTATCAACAAATTGACGACTTCTCCAGCAAATAAAAAAGGATATTCAAAATACAAATTGAATGATTTAGGAATTAGAATAAAGAAAAACAAAAATAAATAAATAAATATCAGATTTATGCTGCCAGGCAAACAGCTCACTTTAGTGTGCAAACTGAGGAGACAAATATTCTATCAAAAGAAATAGATTCCTCTCTCCAGACCTTTACTTCAACGGTGTTGGATCTTACAAATGGCCTCTGAATGGATAAGAGGACAACTAATTTCTAGATAATATGGAAATGCAGCTGCTTTGAGACATGGATGTCCAAAAGATGGGAATATCACCGTTAAATCATATAAAAAATATTCCAATTTAATCCTATAATAAATCCTATTATGTTGTCCTTTTATCAAATGATTTTGGGAATCAAGTCCTAAATTTATTAAGATTTTTTAGTTTCCAACAGTAAACATCAAAGATCCAACTAATTCTATTTATGAATTCTTCACAATTTGTAGCTTACAGATCACATATTTTTCTTAGTGTAGACTTCTATCTCTTCTTTATTTTTTATTTTTCCATCTTTACTATCACCTAGAAACCCTACACTATTTTTTCTCCATTTACCCCAGGCGTCCGGGAGGAAGATCAGATTTACAAAATAACAGGTGAAAAAAAAGAACAAGATCAATCAGAAAAAAAAAAAGAGAACAAATCAATAGTAGATGCACAACGTAACAACCTACTACAGGCATTGTGCAATCCTAATGTGATCACGACGATTTAGACCCAATTTATTACAGCAATAAAAAAAAATCCTTTATTAGGAACAGAAAAAGAAGATCTAACATAAAATAACCCAAACAAAAGTACAGAATTTCTCGAACTATTGACGATAGAGAAGAGGAAAGAAGACTTTGTACCTCAAGAAAAAGTGAGGAATTCGATTAAAAGGGCCATACCTTGCCGGAAAGACGTCAGCCTGATCTCCGACGCTGCCGGCGGCGACGCAGCGTCGGGATTTCCTTCTCGGCCGCGTGCGCAGCCTTTCCCTACGAGCCAGATATCCGCGGGATCAAGGGCTCGAAGGTCGAGCTCGAGGGTCGAGATTCTTGAAAGGCTGAGACTGAGTTCGGGTCAGATTACGTCCTCATTGGACTAATTTTTTAAGCATAAATTTTATATAACATAAAAATATGCCAAAAGAATCTCATTTTGTTTTCGTAAACTATTTTATAATTTCATAAATAATAAATTTTAAAAATTGCCAAATCATGAAATAATAAGAAATAGAGAATGTTAGAATGAAAATTTATACTAGAAAAAGAAAGGATTACAATCGGTAACTTACATAAAAATTTTTAATCTAATTTTTTTATTCTTATTATTTTTTTTAATCTAATTTGCTCTTCAGCCAACACAATTCAATTGCACCAATATAATTTATCTGGAAATTTTAAATTAAAAGTTTAGCAAAAGGTTTTATTTGAGACAGTTTTTATATTATTTTTAAATAACTTTTTAATTCAAAATTTTTTTGAATTAAAAATTTTGTAAAAAAACTACTCTAAAAATAATAAGAAGGTTGTCACAAATCAAATCTAAGACTTCGTTTGGGAAGGCTTTCTAACTATTTCTTAAAGTAATTTTTAAATATAAAAATTAATTTTTTTGTAGTAAAAAATTATTTTAAGAATCATTAAAAAATTGTCCTAAACGAAGCCTAAGTAAGCGATGATCCCTCATAAGAGTTGGAGAAATTATTTTATGCGGAGATCGGATGGTGAGAATCGTCCGAATTTGCTGCCC
The DNA here is from genome assembly GCA_022539455.1 of Dendrobium nobile. Lineage (NCBI taxonomy): Eukaryota > Viridiplantae > Streptophyta > Magnoliopsida > Asparagales > Orchidaceae > Dendrobium > Dendrobium nobile. The sequence goes on from CM039722.1 coordinate 43,506,770, forward strand.
TTTTACTGTGCTTTTACAAATACTCAGTAAAAGGATAACAAATATACAATTATGAATGCACTTTTGATGAATATTTGTTATGTTTTTACAAAATGGCAGCAAAAGCACAACGAATATCCTGCTAAATGCTAATTAGAGATTTGATGTGTTTAGGATATTTGTTGATTCTTCTGCCCTTTTGTAAAAATGCAGTAAATACTCAACAAAAGTGCATTCATAATCATATGTTTGTTGTCATTTTGTTGAGTATTTGCAAAAACACAACAAAAAAATAGCAAATCCAAATGATTTTTGTCGTCCGGTCTCTACACAGAATAATCTCTCCATAAGCTGGATAAAATTGCTCTGATCAAGCTAAGATAAATATAAAATCGAATAAATTGTGTCAGGTTAATCATCAGGCCTATTCCCGAACTATTTCTGAAAGATTTTGAAATCCAAGTGCCATTTATGAATAGGGTATATTTTTTGTTGTGTAAAGTTGGAAAAATTATTGTGTCCGAACTCTGTATCAAGCATACCGAGTGATACCGAGCCCGGTACCGAGCGTCCAGTGATGTGACCTTTTTTTTATTGGCATCTGCATGCATTCAGTGTCCGGACACAATAATTAGAGGGCCACTCCGTGGTCAAAATATTACATAAAGAGTTATGGCCAGGGACCACTAATATGAATGAAAATAGTTTGAAAGAAAATAAAAATAACAGAGCTTAGAATAACCCAAAAAAATAGCAACGAAAATGGACTGATTCAGCGAGGATTGCCATTCAAGTGTAGCATAAAATGGCAAAACTTCTATCCAGATAAAACTAGTTGAGGGAGATACGTAGTTTCAAACAGCTAATATGATAACTTATAAATTACAAAAGAATCCTGTCCTGAGATTGAAGACTGTAATAATTTTATTTAGTACTATAATAAGTAATAAATTGTTTTGCTTGCATTACTCTTCTTGAACAGCTTTCGTACTGCTTTTTAAAATATCTTCTTAGTAAAAAATTTTTTACTAAGAAAAAATATTTTAGAAAATAATAGAAAAATTGTCCTAAACAAATTTAGGACGGTTTTCTTTCTGCTTCTTAAAGCATTTATTTTGTACTAAAAAATTGCTTTAAGAAGCAGAAAGAAAGTCGTCCCAAAGGGAGCCTAAATCAGCTAGACTTCAATTTATTTATTTATTTATGTATATATATATCATTGTCGTAGCATAGCATGCTTTCATGTAATATTTTGTCCAATGTGCTGTCCTATTTTATTGAACAGCTGGAACTAACTGAGAAATTTGATTAATTAAGCTATGAAACCTGAATGTAATACCTGGCACTGTTTACCTATCTTTTTTGAGGATTGTTGCAAGGGAATTTTTCATTTTCCATGCAATATTTATCGGAATTACAGCAAGACCCTTCAATTCGAAAAACCAGCAAATAGGTTCATTTATTTGCTTTCTTTATGTATGGCAAGGAGTAATAACTAAGAAATATCAAACTCTTAGGCTTCGTTTGAGACGGCTTTTTTATTGCTTTCTAAAACGGAGTTTTAGTACAAAAATAAAAAAATTTGTACTAAAACTCCGTTTTAGAAAGCAATAAAAAAGCCGTCCCAAATGAAGCCTTAGAGGAGAAGAGAAAAGTTCATAATTTTATTGATGGAAGTAATTGAAGGATGAATGATATGGGAAATAAAGTTGGTTTAGGGCAATTAAGGAAGAGAGCTTCAGGGTATATTTCATCAAATTGTAGTTTTTTTTTTATATAAAAATGATTGTGAAGTTGTTATACGAAATTAAAATTTTAAAAATTATGAGTTATATAAAATTTCTTTTAATAAAAATCAAATAATATTTTTTTTTGCTGATATCACATTTTAATCGCTTTGTATGAAAAAAAAAATCATTAAAAAATATAATCAGATTAAGGCTTCGTTTGTGATAGCTTTCTTACTGTTTTTTAACGTGATTTTTAGTACAAAAATTTTTTAAACTAGAAATTTTTGCACTAGAGAGTAACTTTATAAAGCAATAAGAAAATTTTTCTAAACAAAACCTAATGATTTATAGTGATTTGAAAAGCAAAATAAAAAGAGAAAATTCCTAAATAAATTCTTAATACTTCAAAGGGAGTTGGGGTTGGTTGTCAAATGTGAAAAACTGGAAATAGGAAATTAAATGGATGCAAATTTTAGTAACAATAGTGCTTTGAGAAGTAGGGCCCATGATTAAGGCTTTGTTTGGGACGACTTTCTTTCTGCTTCTTAAAGCATTTTTTTAGTATAAAAATTTTAATTTTTGTACTAAAAAGCTGCTTTCTAAAGCACTAAGAAAGCCGTCCCAAACGAAACCTAAATGAAGGTTGAAGTGGATAAAGGTGACAATATATGTATAATTTTTAATTAAAAAATTTATGGATCTATTATAGTACATGACAATATATGTGTTAGTTGGAGAAAGGGAAATTAGATGGTTATTAATCTAAGATTGCCCAACCTTGAACTTGTTTTGAAGACTTTAGAAGTTCATTTCTAGATTCATCTTGGTTCAAAAAATTGTAAGAAGTTAATCAAAGAACAATGCTATATTTTGTAAAACAATCTTTTGCCATATAAGGCCAATGCAAATATAAGAATTAAGAAATTACTAAGACATTTTTATTTTCATTGCATTAGAATTTTACCCTATTGCGCTAACTAAAATAAACATTTAGGAATAGCATGCTCTTCTACATTAAGAGGCTATCTTTTTGAAGTAAAATACACCAAATACTTATATATTTACATATCTAACACTTATTTTTTTATACTTATTTATATAATAACCTAATATGTAAATGATCTAAAAAATAATGATTTATTTAAACACAATTTATCTTTTTATGTGCATATTTCTATATGATTTAGACAATATAAATAAATAAATATAAAAGTAAATATTATATAAATAATTAAATATTCAATGAAACATATATACCCACCCACCCCCCTTTTTTTTTAATTTCACGGTCAAAGAAAAGAAATATACTTAGAAATTAATATGAATTTTTATGATGATAAATATCTTAAAAATCCCTCAAATAAAATAATTTAGGCAAAATAAATGAATAAAAATTAATATTTTCTTAAATTTTCTATTCATCTACAAACAACCAAATGAGACCTAAAATGGATTAGCTATAAAAGTCTAATTAAATGACAAGAAAGCTTCACTCATCACCAGTCTGAAGAGATTTATAAATAAAGTTTAGCTTCGTTTGAGACAAAATTTTTTTTATTTTTTAAATCAATTTTATAGTACAAAAATTTGTTGAATTAGAAAATTTTATACTAAAAAGTCACTTTAGAAAGCATAACGAAAGCTATCCCAAACGAAGCCTTCGACTCTCACCTACAGAAATAACATACGAGATTCAAAATGAAGGCGACATGATGACCAGAGAGCTATTGGATCACAAAATATTTGTACAACCACCTATTACATGATGTGCATAAACAGCATTCCTTTCATTAAACTCTTGCTTTATCCTGGTATCCAAGAAGCACAATTCTACAAGATTTGAGAGCCTAAAGTGAAATTGAAGAACACTTAAGAGTCCTCCAATATGATATATGGCACAAATTGTCCCCTACAGGTTCCTACTACAAAACCAAGGCCAAGTTTATGGAGCAGAGGCAACTCGCTAAAAGAAGATGTGGCTTAGATCAGGCCCTGGCGCTGCAGATCTGTGTAGGTTTTCTTATTATAGATGTTGCCCTCTTTGTCTTCATATTCTTCTTCAAGGTCAGGTCGCCATTTGTTCAGTCCTTGCTTTTCCTGTATTCTTTCCCACAGCTCCTTTGCTTCCTGCATGCGTGAACAATGCAGAAAAAAGGCGCTTAAACATGATATCACAGTTTCACCAACTCGGCTGAGAAAATGACAATTGAATAAGTAGAAAACCGATTAATTATTCTGTGCGGATGCCGGACGGCGTCCGGAGATGAATGAGAGTGTGCAACGTCAATTTTTTTATGTGTACTGTGTGACGTGGCACACTCTCATTGGCCTACGGATGGTCAGGTGTCCCCACAGAATAATTTCTCGTAGGAAACCATTATGCTAGGTAAGGAATTCCGGAGGATATTAAAATAATTAAAAAGCAACAAAGGTATATGTCTACGTGACTTAAACCTATATGATGCAAATGAAATACAATTGAATGGTTAATATATATCACTGGAGTGTTTTGGGATGTGTGAACAACATATTTTGAGCGGAAACTATAATTAGTAGTAATAAATAATAATAATAATAATAATAATAATAATAATAGTAAAAGTAGTAAAAGTGGTAATAATAATAACAGTAAAGCAATAATGATATATTATTATTAGTAGCAATAATAATAGATCGATGTAGAAACCACAAATTACTTCACAGACATTTTATCAGATTAAGGAATTATAGAACCGCAAAGTCACATATGCCATTTCATACAAAGAAAATCAGATGTCAAACTATATTTAATTTCACAAACATGGAATCAATATGTAAAAGAGCTCATATTTACTAAATTTTAATGGTTTATTAAACATGATAACTCGGAGATTTGTTCTACAAGACCAACTTTAAAAACGCACCAGAATAGAAGTAATTTCATTGAAATTCTTGGTGTTAGGTATACCAAGGCACCGCATTCCATGTTGATGTCGCCACTCCTTGAAATGGCGCTCAAAAGCACGGCGGCCCCAATAACTGTGATTTCCACATATTTCACACTTGAATTCCTGAAACAGAACTCAGCAACTTAGCGTGTAGAAATGAGAAGCGCAATGGACAACTGTTAATTGCATGATACTAAAGATAGTGCAAAGCATATGAAAAATATACACGAAATGTTTCTTATCATTTTGAACTTCGGAATATATACACTAAATTTGAACTTCGGAAGGCATAAAATTGAACTTCAGAAGACATATCAAAGCATAAATTTAAAATATGATATTCAATTAACAGTACCGTAGAATTTGTTCACTCTAACTTAAATACCAAAATAAAAATGCTTGGGCCATGTTTTTTATCATTATATTTAGGTATGGTTAAGGGTTTTTTTTTTCCATTTCCTTTATTCTTCCATTTTTAAATAGAAAAGAAATAATATATAGTAAAACTCCTAAAACCAAGAGAATTAGTCTGCATCATAAACACATTGGATGGTTAATACAGCATAAACAAAAAATTTAAATCAAAACTAATTTAGAATTAATTTGAACTTACACATACCACAATCATTAAAAAAAAAGTAAAATTATGCCAGGAAAAATGGCGCAAAAACGTTTGTTATTTCTAAATACAAATATATCCCGATTATTCACTCTATTATGGAATATAATAGTAGGCATTAAAAAAATTATATGGCTACGACAAAAAAAACTTTTGATGTGATGTAAAATAGGAACTATCTGTACACGTGAGAAAATTAATATCTTAAACAAATCATTACATAAACATCATATTTTAAGTTACATAATTTAAAAAGATGTAAATAAACATCATGACATTAAATATCATATTTTAAATTAAATAAATTTAAAATTATACTTTATTAACAGTAGAATATTTATCATAATTATTAATTCAGATGAACCTTGATTCTTTCATCATTAAATTGTTATAATTGAGATGAACATGGCTTCATACAAGTATATATTTTTATACAATATTTAGTAAATATCTGAAATTCTTGACTTGATATAAAATAACTAGTTATTATAGACATGATAAATTTGTTATTTAAACAAATTATTATTCAAATATCAGATCTTTTGCAACATTAAAAAATTAAGAATGATAAGTGATTAGCATTATAATTATCAATTCAGCCTGAACACTAACTCCCATATAAATTTATTGTTATCATATATTTAAAAATGACAAAAACTTTCTTGTAATTTACCTAATTATGTTATATCTCATACTAAAATTTAATAATATGGTTGAAAAAAAAGAGTTGCAATACTTCCTGATATTACTAAATAGCTATGATTTTTAATATCAATATTCAGTTTTTTTTCGCAAAATTTCTCTCTAAACTTTATACTCTCCAACACTTCAAATCTTAGATGATGGTTAATTCTTCAAGTCATTGTTTGCAAATGCTCGCTTCCCAAATTCTTCAAGTCATTGAGCTTTTGATTCCCTCTCTATTGGTTTCTAAATAATCTACCATTGCTAAGGGCATCTAGTGGTATGGTTGTCATGGAGTAAGAAAGTTTTCCCAATTGCACGTATTGCAGCCGTACAAATCATCTCTCAGAATATTATTGGCCAAGTTTGGATATCCCTCCACTACTCCTTATATGCCTCATTGCCTCTAACCGCTTTATGACTATTATTTTTACTTCCACTCGCACCACTTCTTCTAAATCGATTAATTTATCTTAGGAGGATTATGATCTTTATTTCACTTTCAAATATTTGAGTCAACCTCCCATGCCATTTCAATTTCTGGTTCTGTTGTTGACGCTTCATTAATACCATCTAGATTCTAGACAAATGCCTCTTCACATGCGAGTATGCCAAAGGTAATCGTCAATTATTCACATCCATAAACATGTCTTCTCTCTTAGTTGTCATTGATACTTATGTTCCTACTCACTCGTATCTAGAAAAAGATATATATCACCATCTAAGAGCATATCCATCCTAATTTGTTTCATATATTTCCAAATTTTCTATTAATTTATCATTCATTTACTATCTTACTAATACTCACAGCTGCTCTGCAACATTTATCCATCTCATAGTGTGTTTCAAGAACTCAATACAACGAAAACAATTGGATGATGTGTTTAAGCTGGTGAAATCTATTACAAAACACGTAAATGTTGTTTTGTTTGCTTGCTTTTCCACCAGCACGTTGAATTAATAGAGTTATTGTTTAGGTTATCCTGCAAGAGTTTGTTCCTTTCTCCTCCATATTGAAGTTGAATCAGCTTGGTGAACATTATTGAGTGTCTTTTTCATCTTCCACATCGAGTTCTAATAGATATTAGTCTCATCCACACCCACCAAGGATTCAAATACTTCGTTACTTTAGTTGATGATCACTCTTGAGTCACTAAAACTGTTGATTTGATGAGTTTTGAAAAGTTCTAACTAAAGTTAGCCTCTATAGAAATAAAACAAATTACTCCTCTTTGCCAGAGACAATTCATCTAGTTTTATTATCTTGGCAGGCTATATAAATGACATCCTACTTAAAAGGAGTGATCAAAATAAGGTTATATAAAAAAAAATTTATAATTACGAACTATCAAATACTTATTGGAAATAGTACAACAAAATAACAAATAAAGAATTTTCCAATCATAAAGAAAATACGCCACCAAGCTTGAGAGGACTTGAGTGTTAGATTGTAAGCACGCTGACACTCATAAGGATGCAAATAAGCAGCTGATTTTTTAAGATGCCTCTCATTATAGGAGGTTGGATGGTAAATTGATTTTTCCATCATTAGAACAAGATCTCCTTTATTATAAGTGTTGTGAGTCAACAACTCTCGATCAAGGAAGATGCTTTGTGTATCCTCAGACATATCAAGAAGTCATTGAGAAAGAACTACTATACACAAAGAATGGACATCTTAATGTCAAAGCTCTTAGATGTTAACAATAGTGATTCATTTGATAGCGATGCCTATTTGTGAAAGTCAACTTGGCTATATGGAAAAGTAAGAAACAAACAATGGCATCAAGATCAAATGTTGGGGCAAAATATATAGTCATAACACTCTAATTGTCAGATGAAGAGAGTTAAGGCCTCGTAGGGGGAATTTAATTTTGTAATTGAACAACTCATAATCTTAAATTATGGAGATATTGTTGCAAATACATTATTATTAATCATGTGTTTCATAAAATAATAAAATATATTGAGGTTGATTGTCACTTCATCGAGATGTGGTGCTATCAAAGATCATTATTTTGGGACCACTTTTGTTTTCCAAGCTAAGTGACAAACTGAAACTAATTAATATATATGATTCATCTCAAGGACTATAGAGCAGGAAATATTATTTTAGATTTTTTTTTAATATAGCCACCAATGCATGTCTATTTAGTTGTACCTTATCCTATCGTATTGATTCCTATATATACATAGAAGGATCCACTATTGAATAATACTCTATTATATATGAAAGGATCTTATATTAAAAAATAAACAAGAAGTAAATTTTCCTCTATCAATGGGCATGCACAAAAGGGAGCACAAACTAAGCAAGTCATACAACTAAGACTCCAGCATTAGGAGCAGGCTAGGGAGGTGCGAACCTGAACTAACTTTCATAGATATTTTTATAAAAAATTATCATAATAAATTACAAATGAAGACATCACTATTAGAACATGGAATAAAGAACTTCAAATGCTTATCTTATAAGCATCAGTTTAACTAAAAGATAATGATGCTAATAGTGGAACTATTTAAAAAACTTATAAAATGTGATTAAATTACTAGTCCCGAAAAAATGCATACCTGGCCAAGACCATGAAGTTTATAAAGCCAATAGGGGATAGGCTTCCCATCCCAGCCCATAGGAAGTTTGAGAGGGTTGTAAATTTGCTGTTCATCGTCATCACTTTCACTATCAGCCTGCACCTCCTCCTGTCAACGCAAAACAAATGTCAAATTTCTGGTAAAGATTTTTTTTCAAGTGATTGAGTAATTTGCAATGTTCAAGGCAGGTAAGAAGAGCTATAAATTGAATCTAAATTTGCATATTGGAGAGTTAGAATTTCTCTCATTGTCAACTGTTAGAAGGAACTACAGAATTCATCAAGAAATATTTTTATCTCAACAAGATCCGCAGAAGGCTATATAGGGCCACCCTTAGAAAATCTTACATGGGATATGGAAGCATGAATTTTTTAACTGTCTATTACTCTTGAATCATTGATGGGCACACAGTAGTAGGCTGCTCCACGGGTCTAGAAGCAAGCAAATACTGATGTTAACTATGCGGGATTACCAGTGGATAAGAGATCCACTTCAGAATATTGCACACTTATGAGAGAAAATCTAGTAACATGGAGAAGCAAGAAACATAGTCTCAAGCCCAAGTGCTAAATCCAAATCAAGAGTAATTGTTCAAGATACTAATAAGCTTTTATGGATCCAAGTTATACTAGAAAAATTAAAAATCAAATGGGAATGACCTATGAGAATATCCTGTGATAATAAATTTAGGCATCAGCATTACCCATAATTCAATATAATATGCTCGAACCAAACATGTAGAATTCGATAAACATTTCATCAGAGAAAAATTTAAAAAGTTGATTAATTTGTACTCCATATGTTCCTAAAGGTAGTCAACTCGCCGACATATTCACCAAATTTCTTTACAATTCTGCATTCATATGTAAACTTTGAATGGTAGATCTCAACCATTCAATTTGAGGGTGTTCAGAATACAAAATCCCACGGATTGATGACTTGGTGAAAATAAGAAAAGAATCAACAAAATCAGCTCAAGCATATTAAATGGATTGATTGCCCATTTATTCAATTATTGTATTACTACATGTAGCAAAAATGAGAAGGGAAGGCCTGCACTCCCACGGATTAGTAATTTGAAGGAGTATTTAGTACTAGAATGGAATATATATATGTATAATGTGGGGCTGTTGTCCATGCAATATAATTATTTATCTTCTTGTACATTCTACAATTTCCTATTTATAGACATCATTTGTCCGTACATAGCCATGGAATGAATAAACAATCCAGGCTTTTTAGCCGCTGCTTCTTCATCGCTAGCCATTATAATCCCTCCATATAACAAGTAAATTCTAGTTTTGATTAGAAGATTAACGTTTGCAAGTAAAAGCAAACTATGTTATTTCACCTCTTGTGGCCTTTCTGCTAAGCCTAATGGGTATATAGTGAAACTATTTCCCCTGTTTTCATGTTGTTTATTTGATCCCTGAGAACTGTGCAGTTACCGATCTTCATCTCTGCCTGTCTTGCACATGCAAAATGGCATTGTGAAGCTTAAGATTCGAAGTTTACATGATTTAAAAATTATGATAATGGCAGCTACAAGTAATGCATGGGTAGGGGAGGGGTGCCGCTGAATAAGGTTAAAATAAATTGTTAGTAATGACGTGATCTTTAGAGTTCATAATACTGCTCCTTTTATTAAACAGACCAGCTGAAACACTTCACTTTAGACTGAATAAGCAATCAAATTTCCTATCCAGTATTATAACATTGGACATGAGTGCTACTAAAAGCAACAGAGGCATGAATGTTAGAAGCAAAGCAATTCCCTTGCAGACCCTTCTCTCTGCATAAAAATACCAAAAGCATATTGTGAAGTGCATTATAGTAACGAGTGAAGCACGATGGGAAGGACAATCAGAACAACTGTTTATGGACGAAATTTTTATGATGCTGTGGTAAAAAGGCCTAAAAAATTAACTGTTTAAAACAAAAACTAAAACATACTGTCAAAAACTTCGTCATCCTCATAATCATCATCATTAAATTTATCCAAACAATTTTGAATAGGCTTTATGAATCCAAGTTCATCATTCAATCTTGTTGAATACTACTTTATATGTTAAATTTATTGTTCATAAATCTTTTTATACAAGCTTTACCAATGTTAACTTTGGTCTATCTACTTTCCTTTCTAATTCCTTCACATTATGATGGGGACATCGACAAGAGATTCTGACGCGTTTATCAGAGGAAACATCGGAGATCGATGGCCATGATGGAGAGCCTTTACTTTTGATGCACTTTATGTACTTGCTATTTTTTTATTTCAGTTTTTCCGTTTTTACCCCCATGGGTAGTTTGTTTGCTTTTGTAGCCCAATGGGCATTCTAGTCTATTACATTTTGTCATGTCAAGGTCTATATATATGGCCCCTTATGTATTTGGATGATGATTGATTAATAAAATTTTGAGTTTTCTTTGTCTCCCTCAAAAGTTGAGTGTTTGGGAGAAGAAGAAGACCCAAGGTGTGGGAAATCGCAATACTTGTCAACCTTCAGAAGGGTCCAAAGTTCGCGGCTCTAATTCTTGTTCCTCTTTACTCCTCCGATCTCGCCCTCTTCCCAAAACCACCGGCCTACTCCACCCCACCGCCCCTCTCACCTTCTCCTACCCAACCACCACTATAGACCCGTCGGCCCTTGGGCGCCACCACCACTCCTTCCCAAATCCCATGAATTTTGAATTTCAAAATTCAAACCTCCCTTAAATACTTTCCTAAAATACTCTTGTTAATTTTGGGAAGTATCTTTATTTGAAATTAATCCTATATTTGAATTTCAAATATTTTCTTTAATGACTCTTTCTAATTTTGGAAAGTTTTAAATCTCATTCTAATTTAAATTTAAATTAGATACGATTTAATATTTCTATTCCTAAATTAGATAACTAATTTAGGAAACTTTAAACCTCTCCCCAAAATCCCTCCCTCTCAATAATTGTCGTCGGCCCCGTGCCCATGCGCCCCCCCCCCCCCCCCCCCCCCCCCCCTCTCACCTATTACACCCGCCCCCATCATTAATTCACTAATTGAAGCTTAAATCAAAGCTCCAATTAAAGCCCTATTACTCCCAACTTTCCTTCTCAAATCCTTAATTTCAAATTCATAATTTGAGATTCCTTTAACCCAATTAAACTAGGGAAATCTGAAATTAACTTCAGATTTTCCCTCCAACCTAGTCTCTAACCTAAACCGACCCCTTCTCCCCCCTCATCCAAACCGTCCCCCCCCCTCTTCTCGTTCTCTTGCTTCTCTTCCCTTGGGAACCCCAGTTCCCTCATGAGCATTGAAGCCAAAAGCAATGTTTAAAATTGCGTAATCGGGTATTGAGGCGTTTTTCGTTCGTGAGGCGAGGCGTAAGCCTCAAGGCGTTTTGAGGCGTAAGCCTCAAAATTAAAAAATTGCGTAAACATAAAATGATAAATTTTGTATATACTAATGATTAAATAATATATAAAACATAAAAATGCACAAGATATGAAGTGAAATCAAAATATCCCAATAATAAGACAACAAGAAATATAGTTCAACTCAAACTCCATCTTTCCCAAATCATAGTATTCTTTTCATTAACATATAATTCCAAAAATAAATAGCAATGACATATCACATAAGAACTCATAAGTCATCAGCACTGTCATCACCATGTTTAAAAATGCACAATTAGATATTGAGGCGTTTTTTGTTTGTAAGGCGAGGTGTAAGCCTCAAGGCATTTTGAGGCGTGAGCCTCATAATAAAAAAATTGTGTTAAGTGCAAATAAATGTTAAAAGTAAATTTTTATATAATACTCAAATAATATGTTAAAAAATGGCGACGGGTTAGAGGTTAAGTTGAGAGGAAATTGCAGCGATTAGGGGGTACACGAAGTGTGATTTGTTCGCGGCTTTACTTCAGGATTTATGTAAGTTTTAATATATACCAAGTTGAGGCGCAAGCCTCATTAAAAAAACTTGAGGCGTAAGCCTCAAGGCGCTTTTCACTGGAATTGCGCAAAGGCGAGCGTCATATTGCGCAATTTTAAAACATGGCCAAAAGAAGAAGACAAGATCCTCCCTCTTTCTCCTCATTGTTGTATGGCCGATCCTGAGATCGACCACTATTTTGCCTACAACACACGTGGAGAAATCGACATCCTCCAGTAACCTTTGTACGAACTGGATTGAGAACGACGACTCGGTAGAAAGCTACGTCAACCGCATCATTTACTGCCTCGCCGAGACGATTGAGATTCAACAACCCCAAGCACCTTGGCTTCTCATCGGACGATCCACTCCTCCACCACCGACGACCTTCTCTTGGATCAAAGTCGTTGGTGTTACTACCATCTTAGTGGTGTCGTTTAGTGTGTTGAAAGCTTCTCTCCGCTAAAACCCAGATTGAGTGAGTCAGAACGATAACTCTTGGTGAACTTTCTATATATTAAACTTTGGATTTTATAGTGTTATTGTGATAATTTCTAAATTGTCTTATCGTGTTCTTATCTCTTAATTTTGCAACTGCATGCCAAGGCAAAATCTACTAATTAAGAATTCTTATAATCATGCCTTGCGACTTATTAAACTTAAAAGTAGCACGCTTTGTAATGCTTTTATTAATTCCTTGCAATTCTTGGTTGGTTTCACATCACATTAATTTTATCAACCCTTTCCTATAAACATCCAAAAAAACTAGGTCTAATATCTACTGCCTTATCTTCAATATGTTATTTACCTCTCATAGAATCTTTTGATTCTTTTCCCAAACTATCCATCCTAATTTTTACAGACATTCAGCTAATCATTCTCCTTTCAGACACACTGATTATTAATGATTCGGTATGGCTCAACCTTTAAATCCATATGAAAAAAGCAATTTAATTGCAACTTTACAAAACTTACCTTAAAGGCTCAAAAACATTCTATTATTACAGTCCTTTTGAGAAACCTCTCCATTTTAACCACCCAAATAGATTCAAGCTATTTAAACTTATCACATTTATGTATCACATAATCATTTAATAATATTTACTCATGATTATTAATTTTACAACCACTAAAATTATTATCATATACCCAATCTTGGCCTCACAAAATACAAGCCCCTTATTTTGTAGAAAATTTTCAACTTTTCTTTAACTTGTTTCACTAAAGGACTCATCAATAAAATTATATCATTTGCTAAAAACATCACCAAGATACGTCATTCCGAACAACCTTTGTAACTATCACTATTAAAAATACTATATATATATATAAAAGCTTGATTTGATCCTTGATGCAATCCTATATTAACTAAAAATTATTTGGTCACTTAACAACAGCTAATATTAGTTAATGTTCAATCATAAATACCTTTAATAACTTCAACACAACTTGAAAACGCACATTTTTTCTTATTAATACACATCAAATGAATTCATGTGATATCAAATCACGTCTTTTCAAGAATAATTAAAATTAAACAAAAAAAATTCTCTGCTCTTTATTATTAATTTCCTTAGACCAAAAAATGCCTTCATAATAATTCTCATCTATGCTTGAGACCAGCAAAGCCGGTTTTGATGAACTTGATGCTGCTAAAATATTTAACATAGTAGCCGCCAAAAAGAACCAAACTGATAAAACTTTACACAGCCTATGAACCAAACTTTGAACAAGCAATTTCGGTGAAACAAATTAAATTTATGTTAATATCAGGGTCTAACTTGATACTAGCACAAACTAAAATCACACAATTTTATGCGTCAGCTATAGTATTAATATTGAGAGAGAGAATGAATTCAAAAGCACTTAAGAACTTAATTGTAGTATCATATGCAACAAAATGATTGTAGACTCGGGCTTGCATCAGCCATTAACGAAAGCAGCAATAAATAACGAGCCTTTGAAATGCTCAATATTGTTAAAAAATAGTCATGACCCGAGACACATATATTAAAGTATCCATAATACAACAAATTTCATTACCTCCTCACGCTCTGCTTCCATTTCCTCATATGTCAAAGCTTGCTTCTTCTCAACATTTTCTTTTGTTTGTATAATTCGCTGAACAAAGAGCAAACAGGTAAGCAATAGGTTCTCAAATACCCATTTTTGTGCCCATTTTTGTGCAGGATGTAATGAACCATACAAAACTAACAAGCAGAGATCAGGTGTGATCACAGATATGCATGTAGATGCTCATTCAAAAAAAAGATAAACATATAATAACCACGTATGAGATGCACATTTAGAAAAAAGAGAAATATATAATAACCATGCATGGGCGTGCATAATGGAAATTTATGAGATGTCATGAAAACGTTTGGTCCTTACAAGTTTAAAAACAGATGAACAGATGATGTCATGCATTTACAAGTTCAAAACTGACAGAAAGGTCAGCATTTGTGCATTATTGATATTACATAAGTAATTAAATTCATCAATTTTCATGACGCTTTAACAATTCATCGAGTATGTGGATAACACGGAATATCAAATGGTATATAAAAGTTCTTTTAAAAGTTTAATTTACCTATGTATTTTGACAATCAAAACAGTCCAATAATGCAACAAATCATCAACAACTCCTATTTTCAATCACAAGTCATTTGAAAGTCTCGACATTTTGAAACTGTAATTTTCTCATGCAATTATGGCCATCCGTTATGAAAATTTTTAAGCATTTAACTGCTTATCAAAGGATCTTAAAAATTCTTTAAATCATACATGCCACTAGTTTTAATGATGTTAAGGAGAATGGAAGGTATGCATCAGGCATAATGTCATAACATTAAAATCAAATTGGATGGAAAAAGATAATTCTCCTCCTACGTGGATAATGACTATTACCCACTCAATTTGTTTCATCTATCATTTTATATAATCTTCAAACTCAATATCACATTATTGATTATGATTTTAAATATAAGAATTACATATAGAACAAGTTAAACTAATTTTTATAATGATTCAACCATTTATCACGTATGTAAGAAAATCCCAGGATGACCAAACCATCTACTTTCACCCATGTAATTCATCAACAAAAAAAATATCCAAAAGATGTAATAATCAACAAGATTGTCAAAACTGGACTGGACAATGAACTGAAAAAAGGAGAGGTTTACGGTTTGACCGGTTTAATCGAGGTTGAACCGGATGATGTAATAAATAATAATATTATTAAAAAAAATAATATAAATTTAATTTACATATAAGTATATAATTTAATATAAATTATTACTAATTTAAAATAATTTATACATATAAATTATATGACTAATTTATACTTATAAATTTAAATTTAAATATTTTCTAAATGAAATAATAATGATATAATTATCATACAAAAATATAAATTTATTAATAAAAAATGAAAAAAAATAATAGTTTCTAATTTCTATAATTTTAAATTTAAACCAATTTTTAAATTTTAATCACATTTAATATAAATGTAATTCACATATAAATTTATAAATTTAATATAAACTATTATTAATTTATGTTATATACTTATATATAATTTATATCTATATAATATGTATCAAATTTATTTGAATATTGTATACAAATTTTTTTCAAAAAAAAATCACTTGAAAGTAATCTTCTATCATGCACGCACATGACACAACTAGTTGTTTAGTCCCACATCACTTGGGAGACTTTTCTTGTGTTTTTTATATATCTTTCTTTCTTTCCATTAGTAAAGAGCCCATATTGGGAGGTGAAACCATGTGGGTATAATTAATTGATACTTATGATATAATTTTTTGAACTTATTAACTAATATATTATACTTAAATTAATTTAATATTTAATAAAATATTTATATTAAATTAAAGCATTTAAATAAATTATGCAATGAACTGATTCTTAAAAACCGGGACCGGTTCACCGATTGAACCTACGGGTTCAAATCGGTTCACACCAGTTTGATGTTGGGCTAGTTTTTCATAAGGACCGAACCGACCACATGCTTGATTCACGGTTGAACTGGCCGGTCCGGTCCGGTTTTCAAAACCATGATAATTAACAGCTGATATATTTAATTTCAAGACATTTGAAATTTTATGCATTTTTAAATCTCAATTATGTTCACATACAATCAATTGCATCAATTGTAAAAATATAATGCTCATGGTTGATAATCAAACACTATTAAAAATGTAAATACCCTTAGTATTAAATATGCTAAGAAGAAGGACCATTTTTAATCTTGTATGCATAAATTTATGAGTGCATTTAGTGTTTTCAGAGAGAAAAAATGCAATGGGATGTGCAAAAGGTCTTTTTGGTTTCATTGTACAAAGTGCAAAGCAAAAGTGGCTTTTTTGTTAACCAAAGTGATCATTACTTATATAAAAGTATACAAATATAATGCTTATTTAATTAACCAAAGTTAAACCTCATCAAGAATTAGAGTTTGTTCCAAGTCAAAGATTGGATCAAAATCAATTCACGATATTTTATTTTATTTTGTTATCTAGATATATTTATGATGTTTTTTCCTAAATCTCTCCGTCTTGTTTATCTCTCTCTATTCTCTCCGTCTTGTTTATCTCTCTCTATTCCGACCTATCCTTTTCATCCATGTCATCAGCATCAAAGACAATGTAATCCATCTCACACCAAGCTACAAAAGCATGTAAGTTATCTATCCCAAAACATTGCAAGCAACAAGTCATTGTTGGAACTTGCTTACATTTAAAGCTCCTCACTTGTCCGAACATGATCCCTCATCCAGTAGAATCGCAAGTCTACCACTTCATCTTGCATGTCAAACATCATCTTCTTCTGTGTAACTCTATCCTCCATTGCATTGAACTCCACCCTTGCTCACTTGCACTCATTTTTGCAATTAAATTGTGCATAAAATGCTCCGTTTCATCTCATGGAGCACTTCGACACAGATGATTAGCAAAACAAATGCGCATCAACGTAGTGAAGTGTTAGGGCTCAAGCTCACAGTGCTTCTCTTCAAAAGCACAGTTTTAATAACCTTGATGTAAATATGTATTTATGTGCTTGCTTGATGGTTTAATACCATCCATGAGGACTTGCGTTCAAGAATTGGCATATGTGTGTGTATGAGCAGCACTCAACTTTCTTCAAAGATATAAGAACCTTAAGTATAAATGTAAGCGACAAGGCAAGGGATGCAAATAAATTAATATGCCCGACTTCATTAGAGCTCATTCATGATCATTTAACTAACTATCGAATAAGCGTGAACACTTTTATAAAGACTAGATTGATAAATGAACTAATTTATCAACTTGGTATTTGATTCATTTATGATCATGAATAATATTATTTAAAGCTCATAAACAAATTCATTAAGAAGTTCAATTAAGGCTTGATAATATGCTCATTCAAGACTTGATTACAATTTTAATTAATAAGTGATTAAACAGAAGTCTTATTCTCTTCTATATTAAATTGATTTTGTTCATGAACACAATAAATATGTTAGGCTATTTAGATTCTTATTTATTAATTCATTCAATTAAAATCTCATTTTTAAGCTCAATAGGCTACTCATCAATAAGCTAAATAAGGTTTATTCACATAAATAACAAGCTGCTCCATGGGAGCTATTATTTTGTGCGGACATCGGATGAGTCTCTCGTCCGGTTAAGCGCTCGGTATCGAGCGGTACCGAGCGCGGTATATTTTGGGATGACGTGACGCATTTTTATTAGTCTTTGGACATCCTCCGGACTCCGAACAGAATAATAAATTGCTCCATGGTGTTGCTTGTTTATAGGCCCGATATAACTCACTTGATAAGCTAACGAGCCGAGCTCAAATCAAGATCAAACAATCATAATTTTAGACAAACTGAGCTTGAACACTTGTACAAATACTTAAATCGAGCTTGAGCTCTATTTTAGCAAACAAGCTCAAACTCGAGCAAGTTCCTGCTTAGCACAGCTCAATTCATTTACAATCCTAGATAAGGCTACTAGATTTGGTTCAAGCAACAAGAAATTAAGATAAAGTTAACAACATGCAAATGACAAGAATTGCATGACTAAATGTTACGAAGAATCTCACCAGTCACACATCATGCCAACTACAGAAATTATTTCAAAAATGCAGATGATAATTATCTATATAAGGGACTCATGTAAAGTAATTAACATAAACAAAAAATAGCTGCAGTTTTGAGGCCAACGATATTAAGAGTTGGCAGATAAAATAACTAGTTTCCAAATGTCAGGAGATTACAATAAATAACCTTCAGGATTATGAACAAAGACAAATATGCTATGCATGAAGCTAAGAACTTAGTTTCATATGAATATCATTATTCATTATAACCTTGCAAACAGAGTAAGAAGCATACCTCCTTAAAAAATTCACACATTCGTTGCAATTTAGCTTCCATCAAAGCAATTTCTTTCATGGAGTTCTGCTGTAGAACAATGGATCCACCATTTTCTTGGGACGTGCGAGAGCCTTTGCCAAAATGTTTTTTGTCAAGTTGATCCAAAGGTGTGTGCTATAGACGGAAATTTCATGGAAACATTACAGATGAATATGTTAAGGAAATTTCGTATAAATCATCATAGCAATAAATAGTAGCATGGCAATCAAAGAAAAAACTTCAACTACAAATTTCATAAAGAATAGATAAAAAATAAAATAATCAGCTTTGAAGATGAATACCTTCATAAGAAATAGCCTCTCTGCACGCTGCTGAAGTGTGCCACCGACTTTCAAACCTCGAGCCCCTAAAGCCTGAAATAGCATACATGAGAAATGTGCAATACAAGGATAAAAAGCTAACATAACTAGTAGAAACTTCAAAGAGAAAACAAAAAGTGAGAAATAGGAAATTGGATAATCATTTCATAGCACATCTCCATGTTGTATACATCATGTCTTACGCAAGATCTTGAATGCAAAATCATCTAAAACAACAATAGATGACCCTAAACTAAAATAACAGCAAAAGGTTAGTTATTTGGATAATACTTAGTTGACAAACAATGTAGAAAGGCGAGTAAGTAATGTTGAGAGAAAAAATAGTCATCTAAAAAAAGAACAATAGATAATCATAAAATGAAATGATAATAGAAGGGTTATTTATGTGGCTAAGGCCTAAGAGAAAATTGGTAAGCGATGAAAAGAGATAGAGATAGATGGAGGGGGAAAAACAGAGAGAGAGAGAGAGAGAGAGAGAGAGAGAGAGAGAGAGAGAGAGAGAGAGAGAGAGAGAGAGAGAGAGAGAGAGAGGGCAATTATAGCGAGATCTCAAAACTCATGGGGTATCTCATCAAATCAGAATTAACTATTGTTCTCAAATGTAAGGAGCAAGTATAAGTATTTAGAAAAAAAGAAAAGATAACAACTTTCAAGTCAAAGTAAGCCAAATTGAAATTAATTCAAATTAAGTAGAAATAATATTTTAGAGTACTCTAACAAAATATCTCCATTTTGAAAGAGAAAGGGCAGTAACACTGAGTCACGCATCCATCATTGCATGTGAAGGACGGTTTAGTGGGAAGGTGGATCGATGTTTTACTTTGCTTTGATTATATAAAAATTGGATTATCATAATTGGTTAGGAAGGGGTCATGAGAATCTATGTTGCACCGATACATCTATTTATGAAGGCGTGCCGTATCCGATACACGAATACGCCTCTGATACGGCACTAATACGTGTTGGATATGACAAAGCCATGTCCAATTAAAATACTATTTAATTTCTAAAGGACGCACGTATCCGATACGCGTGTCCATTGAAAATCTGGAAAAAAAAAAAGACGCATTGTATTTACTTCGACGGCTGCAAGCGAGGTTCTCTCATTTCCGAGATGGATTTGAGTCTCGTGATGATATGGGAATATTAGAAATTGCTAATCTTTCACTTGATGAGCCTGAATTAGAAGTTATGATATTTATTGAAGATGATATAGAAGTTCAAAGACAAACCACTGAAGAAGCAAATCATATGATTCCTTCTATTGAATAGTTGAAACTTCATGTGCTAGACAATTTATATTTATGCTTTTGTTGTTGTACTAAACATTTAATGGTTACTTTATTTTGACTTTATAAGCTACAAGGCTACAAATGATGTTGCTTTTTTTTTTGTAATTTCAAATATTAAGTTTTGATTGCTTTCTTAATTTTTTATGTATGATTTATAAATTATAATGTTGTGTCCGCGTCGTACCTGTATATTGTATTTTTAAGAATTGACGTGTCCCGTATGCATAACGTGTCGTATTTGTGTCGTCGTATCCGTATCAGTGCAACATAGATGAGAATTCAAAGCTCATCATTTTTTTTCGAGGAAGATTTATTAAGATCGAATCCTTTGAAATTTAAATTATCATATCATGCTACTATTTTCAAAATTGGAAACCTAAGGCCCCACAACACCACCAAAATTCCAAGGTGTTCCTGTCGTCTTGATTGTATGCCAAAAAACTTACCCATGTATACATGCACATACATATCATGTTCCTATTTTTAAGAATTGACGTTTCCCGTATCCGTATCGTGTCGTCGTATCCGTATCAGTGCAACATAGATGAGAATTCAAAGCTCATCATTTTTTTTTCGAGGAAGATTTATTAAAATTGAATCCTTTGAAATTTAAATTATCATATCATGTTCCTATTTTCAAAATTGGAAACCTAAGGCCCCACAAAACTACCAAAATTCCAAGGTGTTCCTGTTGTCTTGGAACTTTTATTTAGTCCAGTGAACGTACGCTCCTCTGCGTTCGGCCACCAATGTATTCACGCCACGTAGCATGAAGAAAAGTCGCCGACCCGACCCGCTGTATTTTGGGTTATCGCACGTGTTAATTTTTAAATGGAAGACATCGCAAACACTTCGAACAGCAACGCTTCACCTTTTTACGGCGATTCGAATCCCTGTTATTGTTTACTTCGTTTTTAGTTTTCCAGCAATTCCTTCGGAGTTTTCCAGCATTTCCTTCGTAGTTCTCCAGCATTTCCTTCGTAGTTCTTCGTATTCTCCTTTCGAAAACCGTCGCAGATATAATGCCTGAGGTTCGAAACGATGTACCGAAAAATTTTCATTCTTATGATATTGTTTATCTCGTTAGCAATCTAAAAGTACCGAGTTTTAGGGTTATGGTAAACATTTCTGATTTTTTTTTAAACTCGGTACGCATTCTAAAACTCGGTACTAATCGGTATTCGGTATTAGGTTTTGTTCGATTTTCTAGGTATTTGATGATAAAACTCGGTAGACGTCGTTACTGGTTGATAAAACTCGGTACACATTTCGTAGACATGTTAGCTTTTCCTTAGTAAATCGAACAGAATCCTAAACGACGTGTATTTAGGGTTTAGGGTTCTGTTCTACCGTATAACTAGGTACTCGGTACTCGGTATTTCTTGTTAAAACTCGGTATTTTCTTAGTATTTGTTACACTTATTTATTTCACGTAGTTTTTCACGGAATAACTCTGTACAACTGTTATTTTCTTAGTGTTTGTTACACTTTATTATGCAGGGATATACCCCCAAGATTCATTTCAGATGTCGGACTTCAGGATTTAGAGAAGTTTGTAATGAAATGGTTGAGAAATTTGGAGATCAGTTTGTTAGAAGCCTAAGTGAGCTACAAATTAACCAGTTCCTACTACTACCTTGGTTCTCACAAAATGTTCCTATTGTTTATATGTTATTGTCAACGTGGGACAACGAATCTGAAAGTTTTGTTATTAACAGCCGGACTTTAGCTTTCACATCTGATGAAATAGCGTTGATTATTGGCTTACCTAACAGAGGTATTAAATTTGAACCTGGGACTGGTACAATTGCTGGTAAAACAGCAAATGACATAAGGCATGATATTCTGAAATTGGATTCCTCAACGCCCATCGAGATTGTTAGGGAACAATTTATTGTATACTTATTGTCCAATATTTTCTTTCCAATGGCCAACTTCCGAGTGCAATCAACAAATTGGACGTTGCAAAAAATGTTGAGAACTTCAGAGCATACAATTGGCCCCAATCCATTTGGGATTTCCTTGTCATTGAATTTAATACAATAGCAAAAAAACAATCAAAAGGTCAATCATTGAGATATGTTAATGAATTTGTTATGATTATAATTGTGAGTAATATTTACACATATTACATTGTTTTATTTATTTCACTATTATAATAGGTTCTTCCTTTCATACACTGATGTATATTGTTTAACTTTTTGTTTTAGATTTGGTTTTTTGAGCATACAAAGTTCCACCCAGTAGTGGATAAATTGGCTCGACCCCGTCTCCTTCGTTGGGATGGAAAATTTAATTATAGAGATAAAGATGTTGATAATTTACTAAAAAACCTTCAGGATTCTGAGGTACAATTCATATCTTCACTCATTTAACTTTATTCTGTACTTATAAATTTTGGATATTTATAAAAAATTTGATCCAGATCTTGACAAATTTACAAGAGATAACAGATTATGAGAAGACTTTAATTCAGAGTAGTAATCCAGCAAATGGTAGGGATATTACACCACTGACAACTACACATATGTCTAGTAGTAAGCCAACTCCATCTCTACCAGCAACTTCATCTCCAGCCAGTCCAAGCCCAACTGCTTCTCCTATTCATACTCCAACCGAAATTGAATGCCCAATTGAACAGCCAATGAACACTGATCCTACAATTCAATTGGTTAGTCCCACTGATTGTCGAAGTCCCATTGATTCTCCTGTCCAAACGCCAATCAACACTGATTTGCCATGTGAAACTGAATCTCTTATTGAACCGACCATCGAAACGGGAAATACTGAACAAGCAGCAATTAAGAATGATGCTCCTATCCTACCACCAATCCGAAAGGGAAGTACTGATATGCCAAGTCCAACAACAGAATTTAGACAAGAAACTGATGCACAACGTACTGAACCTGAAGAAACAAGTTTGAGGATAATCCATATATAAACTTATTACACAGCATGAATATATGGTCAAAAAAATTTCATCACTCGAATTGGACAAAATTCTGCTTCAAAAACGGGTGGAAGCATTGGACAATGAAGTGTTCCAGTTAAAATCTGATAATAATGAAAAATTTTGTGGTATATATAAGATATTGAGTCATCATTTTCCAGACTATTTCACGTCAGAGAAAATTGGAAGTCCGGTTCACTCAAGTTCAAGAACCGAATCTGACAACATTTTGGATGAAGTATCGAAAACTGTTGAAAAAATTGTTGATGAAATAGCGAAAGAAACAGACTTTAAAGGGATGGAAGTGGATGACAGACAATCTGAAGATGAGGAATTTCCTTTTCCTTCATCAGGAAGTGGAGGAATTGCTCGAAGAGTACATCTCAGGAATGACAGGAAAAGGAAAAGAGTTAAAACTCCATTCACAGCAGGTGATAGGAAGAAGAAGAAAGCTCAGTTGGCTAATGATGAAGTTGAAAATGTTAGTAGGAAGGAAACATCAATCACTGGAAGAAAACCAGTCACTCGTGCTTCAACAAGACTGAAAGAGAAGTTAACTGATACTAATAAAGCTTCTGCGCCTAAAGAAATTGCTCCTTCTGCTCCAACCACTGAAAAACCAAAAACTGCTATTTATGATGTTGAGGATTCCAAAACTATAGAACGCCCGACCAAGGCATTTTTGGATTACCCAGGACGATTACTAATTAATGAAGAAAAGAGGAATACCATTGATAACTTTCTTAAGAAGTACACAAAACAGTACGTACTTTTATTAACAATACCGAGTTGTACCGAGAAATAAAAAACTCGGTACAACTCGGTATTTAACTTTTATTAGGTTTTTTTTTCCTATATGAACGTCAAGTACATGATTTTATTCGCAATACTGATTAGTACCGAGAAATAAATTACTCGGTACAACTCGGTACAACTCGGTATTGCTATTTTTTATACTAAATACCGAGTTGTACCGAGATTTAAAAACTCGGTACAACTAGGATTAATAAGTTTTTTCTAATGATGGTGAGAAAAATTATACAGGGAGGATACCATATTGGCGAATGGAAATGCAATTATTTTTAGAAGCCAAATGGACGAATTATTGCTATGCGAAGAGCTTGACACCAATCATATGGACACTTTTGCATTTCTTTTATCTGAAAAAAACAAACTGGTTCCCGGACTGAACCAACCTTTTCTACATGTTTCTGCTTTTCATTGGGTGAGTAATCATTTATAGTAAAGGTATAGTGTATATCATTAAATGACTGAATGACTTTTTTTTTCAGGGTTATTATATTCAAAATAAACAGGAGAAAACAACATCATTTGTGGATAATATCACCAGAGCTGCTGTTAAGAATGCTAACATTTTGTTTGTTCCCATCATAAACGAAAAACATTAGAATTTGCTGGTTGCAAACATGAAGAAAAAAAGATGGGATTTTATAGATTCATTACCCAAAGCAACACACAAGGCTATTACTCAGGAAGTGGTAAGAACTTAGGGTTATCTTTGGTTTAATGTATTTTATTGAAGATAAATATTATAATTTTATTACCTTTACAGATATCTCATTTATACGATGATGCAGAAGATGCTTTTGAGGATGATATAAGAACCTGGCCGATCCAAGCGATCCCAAACTTGCCAGCACAAGAAAACAGTGTCGACTGTGGAATGTTTGTATGTAAATATATGGAACAAGTTATACAAAATAATAATATTGATTGGGACATCCATAAGAACTGGCAAAGTAATATGGCCTTATTTAGGGCAGAATTTGCTTATGCCATTTTTTGTAGTACGATAAAATAAATTTATAAATTTGCATATGATATTTTTGTGTTTCGTTTACTTTGCTGTGATTATAAATTCCACTAATACCGAGTATGAAATGCTAATATCGAATAGTACCTTCTTATTCAGAGATCTTGATCACACTTACATAAAGGATGACTGACTTCCTGATTCTGCAGGTGTAAAATATAAAGTTGGATTAGGATTATGCACGGTTGGTTCCACTTTTTTGGCCTTCATCTTCTCCCAATGATCCTTTAATCTAGCATTAGAGACTCCCTTAGGACGGCGCTTTGCAGGATCTCTAATTGTTTTGTGGAGCCCCTCAGTGATACATTTATTTCTTTTTCCTTCCATAATGTTTTGAACATTTAATGCCAATGCACTCATACCATCTATCATACACTGTTCTGCATCCTCATTACCTTGAGCTTCAGTGCTAATTTGATAAGCAAATCGACAAACATAATTTCTAAAAATCATGTTTCGGGAACCTTGATTCAATGTGCACAAACTCTTAGCCATATGTTGGACATTCAATCCACTATAAAGATCGTTCCTAGCAGTTGCTGACCATCTTGGAATTAACTATTTCTGAGAAATATTAGTAACATCCAACTCACACATCACTCTCATGCAATGAGAACACAGGATTCCCATCATCTCGAACTTTCCGCAGCTGCACTTTATAGTTCCTTCAGATGAACTAAACAAAACCATCCACTTGTGTGAATCAAAAATATGGTCTATGTTTTTCACAGAAAATGTTGATGAGTCTAGTGAAGAGTGACCAATGCGTAGTCCACCTAAACCATTCAAAAACTCCTCTTCAAAAAATGAATATAACTTTCTTGGATAAAATTTGGCTGCTTGCTTTAATATCGGACTTCTTTTCATGTACGGTTGTATCTTAATTTGAGAACATCTAAAAATTTCATCTCGTTCATTCCTACGCCAACTGTTTATAAGTTTCTCCAATCCAAGGAAACATTCGGTGAGAGAACTTGTAGCCTTTGAAATACCATGGCAAACAAAATTGGTGGACTCACTACGTTGTGTAGACAATATTCCAAGGTTAAAGCAATCTTTGTTGAAAGCTGTAGACCACCTTTCCCTTATTTTGTACAAATCATTTAATCACTGATGGTTGTGTAAGTCTCCTTCGCTAATCATCTCATTCCACAAACTATCAAATTCCTCCGCGGAATCACACTTGTTGAAGCAACTATAAAAAAGCCTTTCACTTTGTTGTTACTATTAAAACACCAAACTTTCGAATGAGCCTTCTTGTGTATATGTCATTGGCACAACCGATGTCTTGTATTAGGGAATACAATCTCTATCGCCCTAGCCATTGCTTGATCCTGATCAGTGAATATAGTAACTGGATGTTTATTATCCATAATTCTTAAAAATGTTTGAAATAACCAACAGAATGAATCAATTGTTTCATCAGATAGAAAGGTCATCCCTAATATAATGTTTTGTCAATGATTATTGACTCCAATAATAGGGGCACATACTAAATTATATTTGTTCAGACGGTAGCTAGTATCAAAAATTATTACATCCCCAAAGCAGTCGTAATCCACTCTCCCCAAACCATCTACCCAAAAAAAGTTTATCAACCTGTCTTTCTCATCAGTTTGCACATCCCATGCAAATAGATTGTCTTCAGCTGACCGGTTTTTGAACAATTCGATTAGCGAATTGTTGTCCCCATTCTCAATTTTTGCTCTTCTCTCCTTTTGAATATAGTTGTATGCATCTCTCTTGGTAAAGCCCAGATTTTCTACACCTCCAACCTCCTCGGATAGATAGGAGAATGCATTTATTGTTCTTATTCCCGCATCAGCCATTGATTTCAGAACAGAGGCATTCTCTTCAGTGATGTGCCTAGATGATCTCAGCAAATGTTGATCATCCGGTTTTGCCAATTCATGGTTGTGTGTTTCTACCGAATTTTTCACCGTCCATATCCCTTCTACACTAACAAAAAATCTCACCATAGCAGGGCATCCAGTTCTTGTAGTTGATTTTCTAAATTTAACCTTCTGTACATTTTCTGTTTCCTTCTTGAATCCAGATTTTGAACAGACAAAAACCTTTGATTTTAATTTCATGGTACCAGGCCAGTACGAAAGATGTTCTTTCCGAACACTAAAGCCATGCTTATGTGCATATTGGCAATATTTGTCATATGCTTCCTTCTCAGATTTGTAAACCCCCTAAAAAAATTAATTACAATATTCATTAGAACAACGAAATAATTCCCTAATAAGAACATGAAAATGAAGAACTGTACCGAGTTCTTTATCAATACCGAGTTATATATAACTCGGTACAAATATATGGTATTTAAAGTCTAGGGATATAAGACATAAGTGACGTAAAGATAACAGAAACTTATCAATACTGAGTTATAAGTATGAATACCGAGATATAACGAGTTCTCAAAAAACTCGGTACAAGTTCTTCATAAGTATAATATCGGTACATAAATCAATTTCAAGTAATAGAAATTAAAATCTAGTTATGTAGAAGACATAAGTGACATAAAGATACTAAAAAATCATCAATACCGAGTTATACTTATTAATACCGAGTTGTCAGAAATCTCGGTACAACTTCTTCATAAGTATAAAAAACAAATTCAAGTAATATAAACAAATATCGAGCAGTACCTACTTATAAAAAATCAAGTTACATTTAAATAACGAGCAGTACCGAGTTATCAGAAGGTTAGGCACAAACAAAAATGAGAGAAACAGACGAAGATGGATGACAAATTACTTGTAAAAAATAGGAAAAATCGTCATCCAAAGTATAAGTGCCAAATGTTTCGTCGAAATCGTCTAACTCTTCCAAAGTAGGTTCCTTCGAATCCATCGCGTTGAACGCTTCGCGTAAGTTTGCGTAAACCCTAAATACTGTATAACGTTCTGTGTACAGTAGATAATCGGCCAGAAGTTTATATACCCGCGTCTTTTAAAGTTTTCCCGCCCGTTTCAACGAAATTAGTGAAAAGAAACGTCAAATATCCAACATATAACGGGTTTGGGTCGGGTCGTCGGGCTGCTACGTGGCGTAAAATTAATGGTGGCCGAACCTATAGAAACATTTGGTCAGAGGACGTAATAATTGTTCGTTCGTTGTCTTGACTGTATGCCAAAAAACTTACCCATGTATACATGGACATAAATGTGGTAAAAAATACAATTTGAAATGCATGTGATAAAAGCCTTGAAAATATATGGTGTTGTAAGCTTTGACAAACTAGGTATGCATATTGTACAATGTGGCTACTAAGTTTCCTCTCTCAAACAATTTCCATCACTTACCCTAAAGAAAATCAAACATCAAAACAAAATGCTTCCACCCAAAAAATAATGCCATAGAATTACAGTTTCATGTCTATTAACTGCTTGCATCAAAACCTCCTTACCTTACAAAATGCATATTCATACAATCCAATTGCTTAAAAACAACACTCACAAAAATCGGTACATTTAAAAACCATGAATGTTAATTGTTAGGATCAAATCCATTATAATTTCATTTATCATGTTCTACCCCAAATTTCTAAATTGGCAATATAAGGTCCCATCGCCCTACCAAAAGTCCAAGGTGTTCCTCTCATCAAATTAAATTACTCATGTATGAATTTTTGTATAAATGTGATAGAGAATACAATTTGAAATGCTTATGATGGAATTCTTGCAGAGAAAAGAAATTTAAACATTGGAATATCGAAATCCAAAATGTGGTTTTTCTTCATTCAAACCCTTCCCTATCTCTAATCGTTTTCATTAGACCTATCTCAACTATTTAGGATTAGCTTATGAATTCCTTATTTTTCAAGATTCATGTTAAATTCAACGTTAGATAATAAAACCATTCTTCACAAATTACTCCAAACAACTTCTAGTCACTTTACCTCTGATTTACGATCTACCATTTTTCTTTCCTAATCCCCCAAAAAACTATTTTTCTCTGCTCAACCAACAGGTACATTTTGTACCATTTATTTTACACGTCCAATCCATCAAATTCTATTTTTCAACAATCTCATATTTAATAAATAACACTCCAATAATTCCTCTAACATAAGCATTCATTAATTTATCCTTCAATGGAATACCACATACTCATCTTACCATTATATTTTTGTCAAACCTAACATGCTCATCTTAAGATGCTAAAGGGGGCCAAAAAGCGTGACCGATTAGAAGCAAAAGAGAGAAATTAAGTGAAAGAAAGATGCACAAGAATAAGTAAAAGAGAGGTACAAATAAACAGGTTATTTGTGGGAGAACTGGGACAAGAGGTAGAGAGAGGGGGAAATTTGCCTATAGTTTTGACCGTAAATTAGATTTTCCTTACAAACGTGAGATAGAAAGAAATATGGAGAGCACGAGAGAGGGAG
This sequence comes from Dendrobium nobile, assembly GCA_022539455.1. Taxonomy (NCBI): domain Eukaryota; kingdom Viridiplantae; phylum Streptophyta; class Magnoliopsida; order Asparagales; family Orchidaceae; genus Dendrobium; species Dendrobium nobile. The sequence goes on from CM039722.1 coordinate 43,536,454, forward strand.
AGATGCATCTACAGTTTTGATCATGCATTAGATTTTCTTTACAAACGTGAGAAGGAAAGAAATAATCTACAAGTATATTTATGTTCACCCAAAACAATGTTTTGGAGTCATCAATTCTTGATGGTATGGGGGATCTTATAGATGAAGGTCTTGGCATTCACAATGCCATTGGAATATTCCAGCAATGAATCCAAGGAGACATATTTTCATATTTTTCATGCCTAGATGTTCACCACATGACGGCCTTCACATGACATGTTTCAAAATTTGAAACACACCGTAAGGTGTGTCTATGCATCAAAAGAGATGCCCAGGCATATATCATAAAAGAAATGTTCAAATACTGAAAAGCATTATGGATCCTCGTATATGATTATAAATGACTAAACGATATTAATATTCATGTTGCTACATTAAAAGGTGTGGAAATCGACTCAAATCTCCCAAATAGCGCCAAAATTATGAAAAGAATTTCAATAAATCTCTAAATAACCCAAATGATCACAAAGACCCCTTCAGACTCATCTTCAAAATCATGACATCTACCTAGTTGATAAGACAGATAGGCAGAGCACATTTATTTGACCTTATTGATTCCCAATCTATCGAAGGGACCTAGTGAGTTATCATCTCAATTAACAAGCCAAATTACACACTGCACAAAGCTATAAGTCATTCCAAGGCTTTCATAATCTTCGAAGTTGTAAGTCCTATTTATCGATGTTTAAATAAAAATAAAAAAACCAAAAACCCCATTAAGGGCCTAACATAAGTAATAAAAGTCCTCAAATAAATTTTATTAATCGATCCACCAAATCAATGATGTTTGGCCATAAGACCCCTTATTGTGCTTTCCAAGAATGCAAGTCTCAAACTAAACTAAGGCCAACTCATGCATTAAAAAGCCCATAAATTAAAAGTTAAAACTAAATCAAGCAAACAAAACTTATATATCTCACATAAGCCTCTTCAACTTATGCTGGAACTCATGGACATCCCATCATACCTCTAAATTATTGTTATTCATGCCTATTGCATCTAAACCACAGTTAATCGACTTTTCAAGAAGCTACGACGGCTCAAAACCCAAAAATATTGACAAACAATATGTTAGGCCAGCCCCCCTTGGGCCGGCTAAACCAGCTAAACCGGTCTCTATGGGACCGGTTCTTGTCTACAGGCGGAAGGGCAAGAGGGGGGCGGAACAAGGAGAGAGAGAGAGAAAGAGAGGCTAAGTAGAGGGGGCCCGCAAACTAATTAAATATTGTATTGGAGGGAAAATTCAAATTAGGGGCTATTCAGGGATTTAACTTCTATCATTTGCTTTAATTAGTCTTGTATTGTTAGGGTTTGGATCAACTTGAATTGGAAGAGAGATTTGAGATCTAGGATTTGTTCTTTTGAACTCAAGGCTTTGCTAGAGATTTGGAGAGTTGTTTCTTCCTCTCGAATTGAAAAAACTTATATCTTGTTTTGTTTTCTTGTTCGTGGATTGAATAGAAGAAGTTTCCTTGTGTTGTTCTTCCAGTTTTTCTAAAATTTCTGCTTCATCTTGCTGATTTTTCTTTGAATTTAGCAGGATTCTCGATGTTTTCGCCAATTACAGTTAGGTTTGCTTGCAAACACAAGTATTTCCCTTAGAGTTACTTGCGAACTCAAGTATTTCCTATCACAATCTTCGTTGGCAAACCTAGGATAATGAAATCACGAGATCAAGACCAGGTGGCTTGTCTCCATCCTCCAAATTGTTCCCCATTAATTTAGTTCAAACTTAAATACCAAGTTGAAATTTTCTAAGAAAACTCGTTAATTAAAATTATTCTCCTACTAGCATGAGAAGTAATTAATTATAAGAGCTTGTACCTATAGCCTATAGGATGATAGGAAGTCTCGATTATAGATCTAAATAAACCCTGACAATACCATTCGAAGAAACCTTGATAAAACAAACCTAATATATCTTAAATAAAATTATTCTTTAGTTTCTCTTACACCTAAAAACGAGTTAAGGGTTGACCTGGACTTTCCTAGATGATTATCTAATCATCCTTAGCCAAACCTAGGTCATATCTAAGGAAGTGGTAAGGAGTTGCATACGAGTAGTTAAAGTGAAAGTGTGCATAGCTATGAATGCATGTGTCATGAGAGAGAAAGATGGGTACAGTGTAGCTAGTGCAACAAATTGACCTACAACAAATGTAACATTGAAATGCTCAAGCAATGAGCGCAAAAGGATGATGCAAAAGACTGAATGTGATGAGGACATCAGTAGAAGGTTCCAGCGTGTCTATCACAGGAGACATTGCAGATCGACGGTCACGATCATGAACATCTATTTATGAGTTATTTTATGTTATTGTATTAGTATTATTTTCATTATTTGTTTTAGTTGACCTTTGTACCCTATGAGGGAGTTTAGAGAGTTGTAGCCTGGATGGCATATTTGTCTTTGAGTTTTCTTCGTTGTGGAGGCCTATATATAGATGCCCTAGACCTTGTATTGTTTTTTGATGATTGATTAATAAAATTTATGATTTCCTCCTGAGCTTGAGAGTTCTTGAGTGGTGAAGTCCCAAGGTGTGGGCAAAGCAACATCCACCAGTCGACGGAAGAGTCCCCGGCTCATGGCTCACCTCCTTTCCCTTGCATTAAGCCGTTGGCCCCCTCCTTCACCTTGCCTTTGGCCACCCCCTCTTCTTGCTCCAACCGTCGGCCATCCTCCAAACAACCCTTGCCGTGACTTCCCATCCCCTTCCCCACCTTAGCCGTCGGCCAAGCCCCACAGCCGATCGGCCCATCCTCTTACCCAAAGCCACCGCCAGCCCCAACCCCCCATGCCCCTCTTAATGATGATTTCAATCATCATTAATGGTTACCAAAGTTGTCCCAATTGATTTAGGAAAGAAATAATTAAATTTGAAATTCAAATTTGAATTTCGAATTATTTCCTAAATTAACCAAACCTAAAATAGGAAAGTCTCCTAATTGGGTCTAATTTAATTTTAAATTAGATTTGATTGGATTAGCCAATTCCTAAATTAGATTCATGCTTTAGGAAACCTTTAATTTCCCCTCAATCCCCTCCCTCCTCCAAGCATGCCGTCGGCCCCTCCCTAATTTTGGAATTCGATTTGAATTATAATTTCCCTCCACCTCTATTAATTCGTTTAATTAATTACCTTCCTTGGTAATTAACTTAAAAGAACCCAATCCCTCCTAACCCTAGCCGTCCCCTCCTCTTCCACCCAAAACCCCAAACCCCAAACCCCTCCTAACCCTAGCCGTCCCCTTCTCCACCCGAGATCCCCCAATCCGCCGCCCATCCTCCCTTCTCCCCTCGCTCACTACCAGCTCCTCCAAGATTCACGGATGGTTGATCCTGAAGTCGACCACGAATTTGGGTACAATTCTCAAGGGCAAATCGACATCCTTCAATCGCCCTTCTTTGACCCTGACTGGAAGTTTGAAAATTCAGTCGAAGACTACGTAGATTGCATACTCTTTCATCTCGTCGAAACGATCGATGAACAACGACCATCCAAACAGTGGCAACTCATCAGACGTCCACCTGTGCCTCCTTCTCCGGCTATGCTCCCGTGATCAAGACCATCGACGTCGTAACCCTCTTAGTGGCATCGTTTGGCTTGCTAAAGATCTCTCTCCGCTAAAGCCCTCATAGAGTGTGAGTGAGAAAGGGAAACTCGAGGTGAAAGCTCTTGATATTAACATGTGGATTATTATTACAGTACATCTAGTTTTATTGTATTTTCTAATATTTTTTAAATTGATCTGTTCTCCTAAAAGTGTAACTGCAAGCCAGAGCAAAACCTCAATGGATAATTCTTAAAATTATTTCATGTGATTCATTAATCTTAAAGTAGCAAGCTTACAATAATTTTATTATTTCCTTACAATTCTTGTTTGTTTCGCATCAGAATGCAAATAAAGACATAAGGGCATAAGGCCAAAAAGTGCTACAAAATACATGATCCACGACACTCTAATATCAACAAATGTAGAGAAAGAAAATAGAAGAAATTGAAATCATTGGGAAAGATAGAAAGAAGAGGAGATAAGAAGATAATAATGACACTTTTAATTCAATTCATCATTAATTAAAATTATGACATAGTATTATCAAAGAGGAAAATTAACTATAATTAAATAAATTTAAAATCCTAATTTAAATAAAATAAATTCTAAAATACTGAAAACAAATTAAATATACTTTCTTCGGTTGCATCACAAACATACCTCCTTCAGCTTTTCTGGGCCCACTTCCATGAGCTCTTCAACAGTACTGTAATAATCAAGATCAATAATAGACTCCTGTGACTGAACATGTCCATTCGCCATATCTTTATTTTCCCATCCAGGGATCTTGCCATCAGCCCATAGCTCCTCAAACTCAGACTCCACCTGTAATAAAGCTAGTTAGTAATTAACATATAATTATGATTTTTTCAACATATATATATGGAAGAGTTCCATTATGTACAACAGCTGTATCATTTCAAAAAAAAAGCCTAAGAGCTGTTACCTTTTTATTTTTTTGAAAAAAAGCCGCTGCAGTAGTCAGCAGTTTAGTTTTCCTAAATTAATTAAAGCAGCTCTCTTAGAGACTGAAGTCCGAACCAATAAAAAAAGGAGATCTCTTCGAGATCCACATTCCAGCATTGTCCTTCCTCATTTTTCGAGCGAGCTTTCTTCTCCAATGATGACGAAGCTCTCCTGATCTTCCTTCTCTACAGCCAGAACATCCTCAGCAAAGATGAAGCAAAAGCTTCAACCTTGATTTCATCTCGAGCCGAGCTCTCGAGCATGAGAGAAAATGTATGAGTCGAGCTCGTTCGTTGGGCTCGACACGAGCTCGAGCTCAAGTTCGACCTGCTATTTTGAGAGACGAGTCAAGCTCGAGTTTGCTGCTACTCGAGCTTGACTCGACTCGTTTACACCCCTAGACCTACCCAACATGAATCCAAATTGATTTTGAGAAACATTAGTATCACGTCGTAACCTATGCCCAATAACTCTCTCCCCTAGTTTTAATGTATGACGCATTAACTTAATTACTCCATAATTCGCACACTCTTGTGCATCTAAAAATAGGGATCAACACACTCATTCTCCAATCATCTAGTATCTTTTTAATCTTCAAAATAAAAAGTCCTAAATTGAAGCACAATTAAATAATGAAAATTATAGGAATCCAATTACATTGAAAAGAACCGCAAGGAGAAAAATGTATAACGTGGTCACTATATCAAGTGCTTGTAGGATGCAGCGAAAGTATCCCTCATAAAAAACCATTCAAAAACTATATGCATATCAACTACTTGTAATCACTCCTCACTTTTATAAGAAATTTCTGTAGTCAAAAAGTTCTCTCATTCTTTGAGATCGCTAAACAAAATAATATAAAATAATTAAAGAAAAGCAGATATTGTGCTTGCAGGTTAGTGGCAATAAATAAACAAACAGAGCCAAAAATAAAATAGCTAGAATGCAAAGGAACCTTTGAAAACATTCTTCCAAGGTCTTGCAGGGGCTCTGTACGCTCAAAATATGATAGTAGATACTCCAGAAGGTGTGTCAAGTAGTCTTTGTATTGCCTGCATTTTTAATTACAGATATTAATGCACTGCAACGAGAACTATACACCGATATAAATATTATTTTGAAGTCTTAACATCGATGAAACTCGGCAAAAGCTAATTTTTCTGACCCAAGGTTTCATGTGGAATCTCACAGCAATCAAAAGCTGACTTAATCAAGATTTACTGAAGGTAAACTATGAAAATTTTACAATCAAACACAGGAAATAGATTACATATTGCGAACAAAAGTATTTTTGAGACGTTTTGAACCCTTCAGCTCTATTTAGAAAGCAAAAGAAAATATTAGATTATCACGTTGTCACTTGGAAAGGAGATAACTGAAGGATCCACCAGCCAACTATTCAATTGTCATCAACCCACCAAGTAAATCAAGCAACAAACAAATCTAAACCAGACGTGCTTACTATATAATATAAGAGGAAATCAAAATAATACATTGAATTCCATGTATTTGGTATACCTTGTTAGCTTTAGATGGCGAGGAACCTTCTGAAACTGAGAAAATGTATCCAGGAATGCTGAATATTCAACAGGCTCCCCAAACTTCGAGTTAATATATTCATTATATAACTCATGCATGTCAAGGTACCGCCCAAAAGCTTCCTGAGTAAATATCAGAATCCGTTGAACTAGCGTTAGCGTATACTTCAACAATATTTAGAGTCGGAGATTGCAGGTTGGGCTTATAATGTATACTTTAACCAGTAAATGATAGGTAAAAAGCAGGAAAAAATCATTGTGAAACAAGATAAAATAGATCCAAGTAGATCATTTGTTGGTTCTAGGGCTGGTCAACAGCAGCCTAAATCTTACCACGCATGCCAGCATGATCCTACACCCAAAATCATAAAATCCTGCAGAAATTAAAATACTTATATCACAACACAGCTTCCAAATTTATATCTCTGCACTAACAAATCTAAGTAAAAGTAACAACCATTAGCGCTAGAACAGCATACAAAGGCTAAAATGGAAAAAAAAATGGTGACAGCCAAAATTATTCTTTCATAATGTACAAATCAAAATAAGTAATCACAGCTTACAGTAAACCAAAATGTCTATCTCAAGAATTGGTCAAAATATCTAGAATATAGTGATGGTTTAAGATTTGATGCAACAACAACTACAACATCATCAAGCCATTATCTCATTATGTGGGGTTGACTATATGAATCATTTTTCTCCAAGATGAAACAGCTGAATTCAATATACTTATCGCAAGATGTTATAGAAATCTATTTATTATATTTGATCAATTGAAATGCATTGATGGAATGCCCCGCCAAAAGAATAATCACCAACACTATACGAAGTGACTTTTCAATTATAGGCCCTTCATAAGTGGAACGTATATACAACTTGTTACAAGATAAGACGCTGACATCATTTTCCAGGCTCCTTCATGATAAACCCACAACATTTCATAAAAAATTCAAAAGAAAATACAAAGAAATGCACAACAATCCTTGCGTCTACAGTGCCCCCTTTTAGTGTATGTGTTCAAACGAAAACCACGGTGCAAGACTACCTAAGATACATAAACAATTACATCCAAGCAGTTAAGGATAACACAAGAACCACAATAAATAAATGCAAAATGCAGTCAGTCAAAAAGCACATGAAATAAGTGCTTATGTTGATTTATGTTCCATGCAAGCAACGTTGCTAGCTTCATACTGTGGAGACTCTCCATGCAATATTATTCAAGATACAAATTCAGAACAGAATAATGCAGGGAAACTTGGGAGAATAAAGGATGGCATGGCTGTTAGTACTCAAAATGCTATGTGCCATACGCCCTTTCTGAAGAGAGAATTTGCAAAAATAAAGCAGGGAGGAGAATGGACAGAAGAAGAGCATAGAAGCGCCACCACAAATTAAAATCCATTAACATCATAAGCAAGAAGAGCATTTAGAGCTAACCAAAGAAAACAATACGTAAATATGCAGATGCCAAATGAGCTAGATGCATTTTCATATTAGTGAATATGCTGGAATGACTAGTCCAAGAAGCTTCTCCAATTGAGGCAGTAATATTTTGACAATCTTAATTTCGCACAATTAAAATGATTAAAGAATGAAATCTCTAGCAAAAAATTCTAAAATTGCTATAAATTTGGATATAGGATATAGACAATGAGGATGGTATGAAGATGCCCATAGAAGATGATATTTACCTCGCCACTAAACTCAATGTGTGGTTCTTCTTTAAGCAACTCCTCAAACTCCTCAGTTGGATCAATAACTCGTGCAAGTGGGTGACGCCTATGGTACTCACGAATCTTCAGGTGAATAAAAAAGCATGGAAAATAACATTAGACCACCTATGTAAGAAAAAAGTTAACAAATAAAACACTTGAATTATGCTAATAAAAATAATCGCAAACCAAACCTACACTTTCATATACATTCATAGATTCATCAATTTTAAGTAGACAGAACAGCAAAAATGTCAGAAAAAATAAAGAAATGGTGCAATTAAATTAATTGATTACTAGTTAAAAGAAGTTAAATTATATAATTTGACTTTAACAGGCTACCCAAAAGGTTAAAAGAAAAATCTTTATTGAAAGGTGAGTTTAGTTGTAGGGACATATACAATATGTTAACGTTTATTTATGTTGACTTATGTTTACCTAAATATGACATAATTGATCGTGAATCTGATCAGTGGAAGGCTTACGGAACCAATAGGAACTAGAACAGTGCGTAACCTTCTTGTTTTTTACAAAACAAAGAGCAAACAGCAGTGTAAATATTCTAGAACAGGTTTCCATCATATACATTCATAGATTCATCAATTTTAAGTAGACAGAACAGCAAAAATGTCAGAAAAAATAAAAAAATGGTGCAATTAAATTAATTGATTACTAGTTAAAAGAAGTTAAATTATATAATTTGACTTTAACAGGCTACCCAAAAGGTTAAAAGAAAAATTTTTATTGAAAGGTGAGTTTAGTTGTAGGGACATATACAATATGTTAACGTTTGTTTATGTTGACTTATGTTTACCTAAATATGACATAATTGATCGTGAATCTGATCAGTGGAAGGCTTACGGAACCAACAGGAACTAGAACAAGGGATTTAGGTTTTATATTGAAAATCTTGAGGGAAAATGATTTTCTCATTATTTATTGGATCTAAACAGTGCGTAACCTTCTTGTTTTTTTACAAAACAAAGAGCAAACAGCAGTGTAAATATTCTAGAACAGGTTTCCATCAGTTGAATCGGTATTGGATTGAACTAATGATAACTCAGAAAAAAACCAACCCATATCCTCAAGCCTCCTTGCAGTGTACGTGAACACCAGAGTAATTTTTCATAAGATAAATTAGGTTTATCCTAATCCTAGGCGATGGTTTACTTAGATCCAGGGACAAGATTTTCTATGGGTATAAGCTTCATAATTAATAACCCTGTCCTCACACAAGAAAGCACTTTCAATTAAGGAGGTAGCTTAAGTTTAGTTCAATAGTTAGATGTGAATTAATTGAGTGGGGAATGATTGGGGTGATGGAGGTGAACCTAATGAAAATCCCATGATTCTATCATCATGGATATACCAGTGGATCTAAGGGGCTTTGAACCATAACATCCAGGAAGCTTGATTATCAACCATAGGTTGTCTCCTCTTTGGTATTCCAAACAAATTTAAGGTGGAAGGGTGCATGTGTATCAAAGACGTGCTTTAAGGTAAAAGCCAAATCAAATAATGGCAACGGACTTAGTTTATCATAGCACTGGTTATGACCAATAAAAGCACATAGGCATGACAAGACTATTAATTGCCCACAAATGATAGTTTGACTCAAAGGAGCATACTAAGACATCAAATTTTTTATTTATGTAGTTTGAAACTTTGAATAAGTGGATTTGATTTTAGTGGGCTAATAGTATGGGAATTGGCCAAAGTCTAGGATGGGTTAGAGCTTGCGTATGCTTGAAAACTCAATATTTGATTTAACAGACTTGTTCGCATTATCCCAACTCTAATTAATCTGGATGATTTGATGAGGTCATTGGCATTGTGTCGTCCTAATTAATTAAGATGGCTTACAAGGCATATTGATTTTGTGTTGGCCTTAATTTGGTCCTCAAATAGGCACTTGATGATTCATTACCCCTAGGAGGACATCATAGTCCTCTTGGGCCACCACAAGTATCCATCATAACCCTTTGGTTTAATTTAAGAACATTTACAAATAGAGAGTATAATTGCATACATTTTGATGCATAATCGTGATCAAGGATTCGCTAACACCGATACTTAATGTTTGTACTTTATTTACGAACACCAATCTCTCCATAATATATGCCTACCCTTGAATATATTTCAAATTGTTTGGATTAGTAGCATGATTTTCATAACTAAAGAACTTGGGGTAGTGCACGAAGTTTATTTTATCTTATATTCTTCAATAGAGGATAAACATATTGTACTTGGAGTGTGCATAATTGTCTATTTCTCATTTATCAAAAGAGGTATAACTTTCAAAAGTATATTATTTATCTATTTATTATTATGTTTAACAAGTTTGAGGGCAAAGTCACTTCTCATTTTCTGGTTAAGGGCTTTTTTGTAAAAGCCTGCATGTCTACTTGGCTTAATTCAATTATTATAAAACAATCAATGGCGCGAGTTTTAAAACATTGTTTAAATTGTTCAAAGATGAAAAAATTCTAAAAGTTTTGGTAGCACATGCTTCTCGGTAATTGCTAAGAATGCAAATGTAAGCACTTTCATGATCAAAAACTTGGTTACAAACTTACAATCATTTTTTAATTCGACAACTAACGGAACCATAAGATTCGTAACTCAATTTTATGTTGCCTTAACACAGTTAATCATCAAGCATATTAATTTAAATAAACTCAGATTATTATTGCTCATGCAATTTAAACATTTGAGACAATCTAAATCTAAATATATTTAAAATCATGGTTAATTCAAAGATCTAATACAAAAAGTTATTAGTGATATATTCATTAAAACTTAAAAGTTCTATGAAGTTTTGCACATGCTTAGTATCAGTATCACCAATGTTAATGAAATTATAATAGAGAGTATTTTTGCATGTTGTAAAGTAAATGGGAAGAACCTCTCCTGACTTTTTAATATTTTTTGCATCAATGAGGCTATAATGCGTGCTCCAATAGATGTCACATTGGAGCATGGCACAATTTACATCATATGAAAGACCACTCGTCTCACCCTATTAACTGTCATAATGGGGTGAGGTACATTTTATGTGATGGAAATTCAAGAGAGAGAGAATTCGAGGAGATTATTTCTGAGTCTCTGACATAATAGCACAATTTTTAATGTTCACCTCTTATAAAGATTACAATTAGTATGTTAGCATGGAAGATGTGAGGAGCTCCATTTATATGGAGGTGAGACATAATTGCAAGTGCAAAAGAGAAATGTGTTAAAATCCTATCCGTCCCTAGACACTTGATCCCACAACCAGGATGCGAATTCATGGGAGGCTCACTTGGATCATATCGATCTCTGTTAAATCCCGGTCATCCCTTGACACTTGATCCCACGACCAGAATGGAAATCCGTGAGAGGCTCACTTGGATCATGCCAATCACCTTCTATATTTGGGTGGTTGATTTAGGAAGGATTATATTAAGGAAACTATGCATGATTATTTAGTTATTTGTTTTTTTATTAAGACATCTTGTATAGATCTATAAAAAGGGATAGTTTTGTAAAATAAAATAAGCTTTTCCCTCTCCAATTTTTTTGGATTTAACAAGGTATCAGAGCCTTACCTTGGCCAGAATTATGAGTTTTTTTTACTGCAGGACTTTTTGAAGGGAAGGCCCCTTCCATTCAGAAACAAAAGGGGAGCGTATGCCAGCTTGTTCGTTCCTGCGTACATCCAACCAAGCGGGGGAGAGTATTTCATCCTGCGGTCTTTTCGTTTGATTGAGGGAGACGAATGTCTAGTGCGCTCGTCTGGAGAAGTCAAGCGAGAGCCCCGCAGTCTCTGCATTCGATCGAGAGAGACGAATGTCTCGTAAACCCCTCTCACATGCATGTGATTGAACGGGACGAGAGAGGCGTGCGGCCAGAAGATTCTACACGTGTGCCTAAGAGCTGATTAAGTGGGATTATGCTCAATGCTTTGTGTGATCAAGGGCGAGCAGTTCTTACGTTCTGCTTCCTACTCGCGTACATCCAGAGCAGCCGAGCAAGTGAGAGAGCTTCCCCTTTCGGTCTTTTGTGTGCGGCTAGAGAAGGCACATTAGTGCCTACCTAGGGGCTGAACTGAGTGAAAAAGAGTATTAAAAGAGGGAGTGAGCAGGAACTTCGTACGAATGTCCAAAGCAGGGACGACCAACCCTTGTGCGTGTGTTGGAGTCGAATCGAGCCAGAAACAAGTAGTTGAAGAGTTGTTGTACATGCCATCAAATCCTCCACTCAAAGAGCTCCTCCCTAACCCAAATCCCGACCGCTTCTACATGTTCCCGATCCACTACACTTAGATCTAGAAGATGTACAAGAAAGTCGAAGCCTCCTTCTAGATAGCAAAAGAAGTCAACCTCTCTCAAGATCTCCACCACCGGGATCAATCCCTCAAATCAGACGAACGCCACTTCATAACCCATGTTCTCGCCTTCTTTACTATCACTGACGGAATCATCATCTGACAACCTTGCCGGTCGGATTTGGACTGAAGTTAGTTTGTTGGATTCGAAGCTCGCTGATGGAACGGTCCTAACATGTAGAGTTGCCCAGACGATGCACGCGGAGGGGAAGAAGATGGTTTTCTTGGTGGTAAGGAAGTTCACTACTACGGTCCAATGCATGCTTACGATCATCGAAGAGTTGATAAGCACGCATATGATGAAGTGCGCTACTTCCCTAAGTAGGGAGTCTATCGTGGATATCGAGGGTCAGGCTATAGAGAGATTAGAAACACTTCATCCTACCCCGAAGGAGCTAGCATTTGCTGGTTCTCCAGGTTCCCACCATCGGCTTTCATTGCCAGAATTCTGAGAGATAAAAGTTCCCACCCCCAAACTTCATTCCCGGAATTCTGAGGAATCAAGATTCCTTCCACCGGCCTTCATCGCCAAAAATTATGAGGAATACTGGTCTTTCCAACATCCTTCATTACCAGAATTTTGATGATAGGTTCCCATCTATGGCCTTCATTGCCAGAATTCTGAGGACCTTCGTGCATTCAAGACCAAGGAGAGATCGAGCGGGAGGGCTCCTCTTGCATGCGATGTCAAGAGTAGACCGAGCATAAGCGAGCGCAGGAAGTCCTCCTGTGTGTGTTTGGAAAGAGCCGAGAGTTTCCTCTCATGTGGGGGGAGGGACAAGCAAGAGTGCAAGACCCATACCTTTTAACGGCGAATGGTGCACCATGGCGCAAAGGTCCATTTGGAGCCATGGCGCATAGCGCACGGCGCGGCGCGCGCTATTTTGAATATGGCGCAAGCTATATAAAAATTATAAAATAATAAGCATGAATATGAAATATTATTAAAAAATAAAAAAGAAAGACAAGCTATCATAATCCTCGGTACCGCTACTTCATAATCCTATAAGAACTGAATCTGACATTTTATGATCACCTAAAAGCAAACAAATTTAGATAAAAGAAACATAATATTGTCTAAGAAACATAATATGGGGGTTGCCGGGGGTCCAACGGGGCGCTGCCCCTTGGCGGGGTTCGACCTGCCCGGTCAGGTCGAGGAGTCAAAGGGGCAACGCCGTTGCGGGGGTTTCCGGGGGCAGCGCCCCCGGAAAAAAATTTATTTGTAAGAGAAATTTTGAAGTTCGTTTGTATGGAAATTAGGGAGCGGTACCGAGCGTGTACCTAGTAGTACCGAGCGGTATCATGCATGTATTTAGCAATACCGAGCGTGTACCTAGTTGTACCGAGTGGTACAAAGCATGTACCGAGCGGTACCGAGCATTTAGATAGCGGTACCGAGCGGTATCATGCATGTACTTAGCGATACCGAGCATGTACCGAGCGGTACCGAGCATTTACATAGGGTACCGAGCGGTATCATGCATGTACTTAGCGATACCGAGTGTGTACCTAGTGGTACCGAGCGTGTACCTAGTCGTACCGAGATGTACCGAGCGGTACAAAGCATGTAACTAGCGGTACCGAGCGGTATAAAAAATATTCATAAGTATATCGAAATTTAAAAACAATTTGGCGCGCTATTTTGCGCCGTGCGCAATGCGCCATGGCTCACATGTGGCGCAAATAGCGCGCGCTATTTTAAACACATGCGCCTCGCCATGAACATGGCGCCGTAGGTGCGCCGCGCCGCGCCGTGCGCCATGGCGCGCGCTGTTTTGCGCCATTGACAGCTATGGCAAGACCTGCACTCCCTCTTACGGTCAGACCAGAGGGATCATAGGCTTTGAGTGCACCTGTACTGGCCTATCGAACATGAGTCTATTCACATGGAGTCGAATGATCTAAGAAGGAGGAGATTTGTGTGTTGAGTGCTAATTCGCTTGAGATGCGTGTTTTTGCTCCTGTCTTTGAAGCTAGCCGCAGCCCTTAAAAATATTGTTTTCTTTTTTACTGCCATGCCTTCATTGTCGGCCTTCCCTTGAGAACCGAGAAAGAGACGGACCCGAAGGATAATTAATCCACTTTCCCTGTTGTCCCACCACCGGCCGTTATTGTCATTTCCAGTATCTTGAGGGCCACTATTCAACATAACCTTCATTGTTACCCCGCACCTTACAGACTTGATTAATATAGCCTTCATTGCTATCATTTGCCGCTGTCACAATATCTAAAGCTAATTCCTCCCAAAGTTTTAACCAAATGGAGGACTCTGTGGTGCACCAAGGGACTTGATAACTCTACTTTTCTGCGACTACTTACCAGGCTGGGAATGACAGATTTGTATTCCCTAGCTTAAGGGAGAGTGTTAAAATCCTAGCCATCGCTTGACACTTGATCCCACAGCCAGGATGGGAATCAGTGGGAGGCTCACCTGGATCATGCCGAACTATAAGGGTGTCAATATTTGACACGGCCCGAAAACCCGACTCGAACCCAACCCGAAAATTTTGGGTTTCGGTCAACCAGAACCCGAATAGGGTCGGATTCTGGTTGACCCTTTGACCCGAAATTGACCGATTTTTTACCCGAAAACCCGTTTTGACCCGACAACCCGAGATTGACCCATTTTTTACCCGAAAAGCGAAGATTGACCCGGTTTTGGACCCGAAAACTATCTTTTTTTTTGCACCGGGTCAAGTCGGGTTAACCCTAACCCGAAGCGGGTCAGGTTCGGGTTGACCCGAATAGTGTCAAGTCAGTTTCGGGTTCGACCCGAACCTGACCCGTGACCAGAAATTGACACCCCTACCGATCTCTGTTAAATCATAGTCGTCCCCTGACACTTGATCCCACTGCCATGATGGGAATCTGAGGGAGGCTCACCTCGATCATGCTAATATCCTTCTATATTTGGGTGGCTGATTTAGGAATGAATATATTAAGGCAATTATGCATGATTCTGTAGTTATTTGTTTCTTTATTAAGACATCCTGTATGGATCTATAAATAAGGATAATTTTGTATAATAAATTAAGCTTTTCCCTCTCCAATTTTTTGAATTTAACAAAATGTATGAAGGCAAACATAAGGAGAGGGCATTGATGTAAAGATCGAAATCAAGGTTGTGGATCACGCGCGAGCTATTACATGAGCCATTGAGCAAGAGAGGGTATCGGTGAAAGAGACGACGATGGAACAAACAAGTCTAGTTGCAAGGTTTAAGTGTTGCACCTAAGAGAAAATAATTGGTCAATGACAAGGGCCAAAGAGGGAAAACACTTGGGAGGCAAAAAGCACATGCAAGGGAACTACAATGGGAAGATGGAGAGCTGACGCAAGAAGAAAACCAAAGAAGACATGCAAATAAGAGGGAGGGGAGGTTGTTGAGGCTCAAAACAAAATAAAGGTCATGCCATTGTTGGGGTTGATTTTTTAAAAGATAACAAGAGGGCACACAGGACAAAAGTGGCTCTTCTTTAGCAAGAGAGAAAAGGGTTCGGCTTAGCCACGTGCAGAAACAAAATTGTGGCTCCTTTGGCTATAAGATGTACGTTAGGGTGGGTGATTCATAAGAGCCATGTGTAGCCCAATGCAATGAGGATGTTGATAAAAATTGATCATGTTAGATTCAATCAAATACGACACTCCACTTTTTTTTCATTTGAACTTAACAAATCACAAACATTGCATAAAAAATGCTGAATAAATTGGAGCATAAGCTTAATTAGGCCTAATTCAATAATTTAAATCCAAAATAGGTTAATTGAACTTTAACTACACTATTTGAGCTTTAGCAAAACTAAGTTAAGCCATAGTTTCATGATAAAGAGGCTTAAATATATCGATTGAACCCTTATTCAACAATGCAAATTCGACTAAACCTAAATTTAAGAAATTCGGTGGAAAACAGAGCTTGCAAATATATGAGGTGAAGGTTGATACTTGTAGGTGTTGTAGGCCTTACAACTACAAGAATAGCTAGAAACTAGAAGCTGAGAGAAGAGATAGAGATAGGGTAAGCAAGTATTTAGAGTAAGTTTTGGAAGTGAAAATTAACATCATATTCAATCCAAACTAAATTTCTATTAAAACTTGATCTTTGTTTAAAAAGATCCAAAAAACATCTAGAAATATTCAAATTCAAAAGAAACTTGAAGATAAGAACTACCTCTTAAAAACAGCTAATAAACTCATAGATTAGTATTCTTCTTTTTTTTCTACTAAAAATATTTTTTTTCTTACATTATCTCGTTGACCTATATTTTCTTCTCTTTCTTCATATTGCCAAAGGCTTCCAAGTAGTTTGGAGTGGTTCATTCTCCTTTATTTGATGCAAATCAGCAACTGGAATGGTGTTCATTGTGTTTTTAATGAAGAAGAAAGTCTTTGACCAATTGGTAGGGCCCTCAAATCTGGTGTTCTCTGCCTCTAAAGGTAGAACAATAGACTGATTGACTTTATAATTTTTCTTTTATTAGCAAAAAATTTTGTTGCCTTCTAAAAAAGATATCATCTCTATTCTATAGATATAGACAATTAAATATTACATGGCATGCATCCAATGGTACCATTTCACAAACAATTCATCAATGAAATCACTAAAAACATCAAACCTACGATCGCATTATATAGGTTCTAAGAAACACCATTATTTTAAAACTAACTCCGAGAACAAAATTTAAATTCTTATTACTGATTAACCTTTGTTTCTCAACCAAAGTTTCTTAAAAAAGATTGTTTTTCAATGAATGTATATAAAATAGCACCAACGTCAGGATACTTCACATGAGCTTAAGTTGGCAAAAGTTCCACCAGAGCTTCCTCGATGGCATGGGCATTCAACCTAAAGACCAATGAAGGGTCTTCCTACCACTTCGATTGCTTCCTCCAATCCTCCCATTTTGGTTTCTTTGCTAGAGATAATTCCAACAATCATTTAACTTATGTACTATTTTTTGCAATAATGATATGATGTTCTATTTTCTTGGGCCTTATAGGAAGAACTTCTTCTTAAATATTAGCAAGTTGAGCTTTTTGTCCAACTGAAATAATTATATCTTTTCTCTCAAGTGATATAGCTTTTGTACTAGGCTTCAAAGATAATAACAGCTGAAAAAAGCTTCAACTCTATGTGTAGACTTTCATAAAGCCCTACTAGATATTTCATGAACACAATTTTTTCATTCAAAAAAATTTCTAAATCATAAGTCACCCTTCTAAATTCCTTTGTGTATTATTACACATTTTTCAAGTTGTTCTATTTCAAATTATGCCATCAAATCCACTTTTCTTCTTGATGTTCAATGGGATATGATTGAGCTTTTAACAAACCTATTAAACTTATATCAAGGATGACATATCATGAATTCCACCATAGTAATGTAACTAAGCATTTGCCTCTACCTTTGTGAGAAGGTCCTCTTCTCTCCTTTTTGTGTTCTTTTCTCATTGACAAATTCTATTCTACAAGTTGTTTTCTTTAAGTGGATGATCGTCCTTCTTTGTGGAAAAATGGTGGAGGCGCAGACACTAGTAGTCATGCCTAACCAACAAGAACTTCAAAAGCAACCATCATTATGGCCATTTGATATTTTATTATGGACAACTGATCAATCATACACTTGGTCATCACTTCTTTCATGTTTGTAACTTCCCATCAGAGTTGTAGTCCTCAGGCTCTATTGAATCACCAAGAGCATCAATCTCAAACCTTAATTTAACCATGAGAATTTTTCATGCAAGTTGAAGCTAGAGCTTTGAAACAAAAAATTTATCCATAATTGGGTGAGTGGAAGGCTTATGGAATTGACAGCAAGTATCTAAGAAAGGTGAATCAGACTTTCTATGGGATACATTGAGGTATAATGGTTTTCTCACCATTTTTTAAATGTAAATAGTAAGTAACTTGCTATTTTTAATTTAAAAAAATGAGCAAATAGCAGTTGTACATTTGATGGAATAGGTTTCCAGTTATTACAGGCAAAGGAAAATACTTGCAGGATTTATGAATGTTGCACTTGCTTGATGACAGAGAGGGGGAATGAGAGAGAGAGAGAGACAGAGAGAGAGAGAGAGAGATGGGAATTTGTGTGAAGTTTATATCAATTAAAAATAAATTTTATATTACAAGTTGATTTTTATTTATAAAAATCCAAGAAATATCTAATAATTGTTCAAATTAAAAAAAAAAACTAGAAGATGGGAGTTACCCGTTACAAACATCTAATTTACTCCTAAATTCCTTACTTAAAAGGCGGTCAGCCCTAAGGATAAAAAGGAGAATTTTGTGAAGGTAAATTCATTTAATTTCTATAATTCTCTTTTGAAATCAAATATCCACTCAATTTCATATTTGTAAATCAATCCTTTCAAGGTTGATTATGAAAAATATTTTTGAGAGCCTGTTAGATCATTAACTGTGGAAATAGAATCTATTGATTTTGTTTGGATATAGTCAATTAGTATTTTGCTATTTTGTTTATTAAAGGAAAATATGCAGGTGTTAAATGAATATATGCTTTGTTAGCATACAGTTCACTTTACACGTATATATAAGTGTTGGATCCATTGCCGTTCCTAACATTCAAATTCAAGGAATCACAAAAACAACAAACCAATGATTCTGATTTGGGTTATCATGCGTCAGAAGTCCCTAGACGCTAAGAAATCATAAGAATCCATCAGGCACTAAATTAGTTGACAAATTTCCTGAAAGAATTATTTCGCTGATAAAAATTCACCCAGATTCCTCAAATACTAAAAAAAAAAACAAGCTTAATTGTTGAACTTGCTTCAACCAGCAAAATGTAATCAGAAATAGTTGAAATACAAAAAGTGAACATTCAACTATGCTAAAGTATAGCCAACCAATCTACAAGTCAAATATTTACACAAGCTCTTAAAAAGAAGCCAGCTAAGTCGCTTTTGTCATATAACACAACCCAACTTGGAAAGCTCAACTGGAAGTCTGGAACTCCGGGCAAGACAACACAGGAGAGAAACCATAGGCAGAAGAAGGAAAAAAAAAACAAGCATGAATCACTCTGCCCAAAAAAATTCCCAGCAGCCATCATTTTCAAAAATAAAAGGAACATTAACGGAAGACCTTAAAAGTGAAACAAACAGTTTTGGCATTAGGAGTTCAAAGACAGCATACCTCTTTTAATCGGTCATAGAAGGCACCAAAAAGATTGACGCCACTTGCTGTCTGACCCCCAAGCGCAGCAATCTCGTCCTTCCTGGCGTTATCTTTGTCCTCGTATACCTCAACCTTGAAGAAACCCACACATAACGAGAATTCCAAAACAGAAGAAAAACAAATAGAGAGAGAAAAGTTTATACGAGTTTATGGGTGGTGCTGATTAAGGTATCAATCATGTTGCGCACGCGATGGCTCTGGAAGAGTTGATCGCGGTTGGAGGCGGGCTCCCGCTGGAGCTCCTTCACGATGAGACGCTCCAGGCGCTCCACGTCCTCGTGGGCCGACCGCGTGACCTCAAGTAGAGTGGAAGACATCACCGGAGCTACCTTGCCGATGCGAAAGGGTGAAGGGTTGCCCACCCAGAAGCTCGCTAGGGTTTGAGCTACGAACCTACGATTTGGCAAATTATTGCGTCCGGACGTGTAAGGGTTTCTATTTAATTTTTCTCCCGTTTTTTCTTTTTGGGAAAATTTGGGGCCAAGGCCCTTTTTATTCCAGCAAAATGTTCAGCAAAAATAATACAGCAATAAAGTTAACGACTACCACAACCTTCCAGCAGTGTTAACAAAACTATCAGCATACAAAAGGCTGCTAAACAAAATAAAAACACCTTAATAACCTATCAGCTTGCTGCTGAAAACAAAATAAAAAAAATAGTAAATTTTAGACAAAACCAATCCAACCAAAATTCAGGAAAAACCATAGATCCTGTTTATCCTGTAACAAAACTTTGTTGATGATGTTGTACTGCAGATATCCGTCAAAAAGGAGAGCTCCCAGGCCAGCAAAGTCCTGGACTCAGATTTAAAGTTCTCGATTTGAAGCATAGTTCTTTTCCCTGGTTGCCCGTAGGCCCTCCAAGGGAAAATCATAAAAATTGGGAGCATCATCATCGTCCAGGAGGCTTCTTGAAACGATTTGGCACAGTAGCAGCGACGGGTCCATGAAACATGAACAAAGAGGACCTGCCAAAACTATAGTAACTCCAATAAATCTATAGACTTCCCCCATTTTATAGCTTTCTCACATAAATTTCTCTTAATATTAATCAACAGAGAGGTGCTGCAGCTAAAGGAGTTACCAAATCTCCTTCCATTCCTCTCTTTCCAAATATGGTAAATGGCACAACAAACAATCACATAGCAGAAATTTTTAACTCTATTGTTTGCTTTGTGTTGTACTTTAACCCAATGAAAAACCTGCATGATAGATGGCCTGAATAGAAAATAATCCGTTCCCGGTAATAAAGCAGTGAGAATTGAAAAGGTATAAGAGCACTCAAAGAACAAATGAGATATGGATTCATTATGTTGATGGCACAGGCTGCAAGTGCCAGGAACATAAATATTTCTCAAATGAAGTGCATCAGCTATCTTTAAACCATCAACAAGAGCCAGCCATACGAATACCGAATGCTTTAAGATGTTTCTTTTAGCCCACACCATTTTGTGCCAAGAACAAGTTTGATAACCAGAATAGAATTCCTCTATATAGCTTTTGAACTTAAAAACACTTCGATTTTTCCATAGCAGACAAGGTCCAACATCCCCAATAGTATTAAAGCCAACAACCAAGTTTCTCAGATACATAGGGATAGTATCAGGAAGTACCCATCTGGTTCCAGAAATCAGGTCTTTCAGAAAAATATCCGGGCAATCATCCAGAGAGGAACCCCCCAGATGTTCAGAGATAGTTTCATTATAAATCCAATGATCCCATTTCAATGAAATCGGAGCATTATGAGTAATTTTGAAATTAAAACAATGTTTAACTTCAGTAGCAGTCTTACAAATTTGTTTCCAGCTTTTGGTTGCCAGGTTCGAAGGGGGACACCAAGGTGATTTATAGTGAGAAAGAAGCCAGGATGAGAGAGGAGATGTTCCATTGTACATCCTAACAATGACGGAAAAATTATAAGCAAATTGCATAGCCGGAATGGAAGGTATGCCAAGGCCCCCTTTATTTTTTGGCCTACAAATTTTATCCCATGAGACCATGTGAAGCTTTTTATTATTCATAGTGTCACCAAAAAACAAAAATCTAGAACTAGATTTGTTAATAAACTTATTAACAGTTTTTGGTAAAATGGATCCTCTAATCCAATAGGCTATTGTGTTTTGAATTGTGAATTTGATGTACTACAGCCTTCCAGCAAATGATAAAAGGTTGGCCTTCCAACCGTTCATTTTCTTGTTCACATTGTCCAGCAACGATAGATAATCTTCTATTTTCAATCTGTAGTAAGATAAAGGAATGCCAGATATGTGATATTATTAACAATGTTGTGTATAGAAAGAGCTTGACAGATATCCTGGGCTTGTCTAAGGTTTCTTGGGAACATTATAGCACATTTCTCATAATTAATGTGAAGACCCGTAGCATCAGCGAAATCCCTTAATATATTGACCAAAATACTGCAATTCTCCAAAGTGGCCTCCCCAAAAATTAAAACATCATCCGCGTATAACAGATGAGAGAGAGAGTACTTATCAACAGTAATCCCTCTAAAACCTCTACTCTCCAAGAGATTGGATAATACATCCATGACAATGCAGAATAAGTAGGGGCTTAGAGGACAACCCTGGCGGAGACCTGCAGAAGAGGAGAAATATCCCTCGAGAGCACCATTTAGCATAATAGAGAAATTAACATCAGTTATACATGATTTGATCCATTTTATAAAAAGATTAGGGAATCCTTTTTGGACAAGTCTAGCAAGCAAAAATTCTCTACTGACAGAATCAAAAGCCTTCCTTATGTCCAATTTAGCACAAAAAGAGTTGCCTCTCCTACTTTTACCAGCCAAAAAAAGGATTTCATTAGCTAGAAGAATATTGTCAGTAGAGATTCTGGATTTAACAAAACCCCCTTGATTATCCATAACTATCAAGTTCATCACTGGTTTTAGTCTAACCGCAAGCACCTTGGCAATAATTTTGTAGAGCACATTACATAATGCAATAGGTCTATAATCAGTAATAGCAGTTGCATTTTTATGCTTAGGAATGATAGCCAAGGCAGTGGATTTGACACCATTTGGCATATAGCATTTAAGAAAAAAAGATTTTATAGCCTTACAGACATAAGGACCAATAATATGCCATGCAGATTTGTAGAAAAAGAAATTGAAACCATCAGGCCCCGGGGCAGAGTTAGAAGAGCCTGAAAAAACCGCATTTTTAATCTCTTCATCCAGCACATTCGAAGATAAGCTATGCGCAAGCGTTTGCGGAAGAAGCAGCCCAGCAGGAAAACTATCCAGGTTCTGATTAGAGGGAGGCACAGGGTTGTAAAGACCTTGATAATACTGAATAAGGGATTTAATCACTTCAGATCTTGAAGCAGAACAATTGTTAGAAAGAAGATTAACCACCGAATTAGAGGCTCCCCTTCTAGTTCTAATTTTTGCATATAGGTATTTTAAATCCTCCTCCCCATTTTTAATCCAATTCACTTTAGCCCTCTGAATGATCCAAGAGGCATACATGGAATTAAAGTTTACTAACTCCATATTTAACTCTTTGAAAGAGAGATTGAGTGCAGGATTGTTAGGATCCACCTGAAGATTACCTAACAGCTTAGCTTGTTCATTATTTAATTTGTCCAAGTGCCTAGAAATGCAGGTGGAGGAAGCCCACACCTCTTTTTTAACCACAGTTTTAATCTGCTTCAAAATTTTACTGAAGTGAGAGAGCGGGTTCCCATTGGTAGGAGTAGAAAAAGCCTCAAGAAGAATAGCCCAATAACTTTCTAACTTGGACCAATAATTTTTGAAAATGAAGCGATGATTAACATGGACATTCATACCATAGTGCAAAATAATTGGACAATGGTCCGAACAGGAAGGACTTTGAAATGAGCAGAAAGAGTCTTGAAACATATTCAACCATCCCTCATTCACTAAAACACGATCCAGTTTTATATGAATAGGATTGCTAGCACGCTGATTGAACCACGTATATTTAAAGCCAACAGAGTTCAAGTCCACAAGGCTATTTCTAAAGATCATATTGTTGAAATCAAACAATGCAGATTGAGTTATAGGAGTACCTCCAGATTTTTCATTCGCATACCTACAACAGTTGTAATCCCCAATGAGAGCCCAAGGGAAGTCAGCGGCTGGAGCCAATTGAGCAATTGAATTCCACAGCTGTACCCGATCTGCATTGCTATTCGACGCGTAAATGGCTGATAGCTGAAACAGAGGAAGGTTAGCAACCCAGATAGTACCAGATATCACCTGAGTCGAGATAAAGGAAGGCTTAAAGGTAAGTTTAGAGGCATTCCACTTTATCCAAATCCGTCCAGAGGCAGATAAATCAAAATTATTGCAACTTTCTTCATTAGAAAAAAGGCAGTGAGAAGCTTGAAAAAAAGGATCAAGCAAAGAGTGTGATTGAATCCTGTTCTCCAATATGCAAACCAAGTCTAGCTTGAAAGATTGAATGAGACGCTTGAAACACAGCACTTTATCAGGGTGGTTAAAACCCCTGATATTCCACGCAGCCATAGGTGGAAAAAACATTAGGAATTTGAGTGAGATTGGGGTTTTTTATTCTGCTTCCCTAGCAGGTTTTTTTTGCTGCTGCACTCGCTTGAGGCTGCTTATTTTTTCTCCGAACCTTTATTTGGCCACTAACATTAGTAGCTAGTTTTCCATCCAAAATTTCTAAATCAACAGAGTTATTTGAGTTTTCTTCCTCAAGGTTGAGGGCATCAAACTTATTTGGGGATATTATATCCTTTGGTTGAGAGGATGTTTTTAAGTATTGAGAAGTAGACGAAGAGGATATTTCATCATTAGGTGAGTTCATATTTGGTATAGCAGACACAATAGCATCCTCTATATTCGGCAAAACAGGGATGTGCTTATCCCCGCTAACATTTGCTAAATTAGAAGGAGGATTGAGGGAAGTTGGGGAATGCGGCTGAAAAATCATAGGTTGGCCTAAAGCATTAGCAATAGAAGTGGTGGCATGATTCGAGGTTTGCTCATCATTGTTTTGTTGGACTTTTTGGATGGCTATAGAAGGAGGAGGCCTGGAGAAATTCGGAGCCCTAGACTTAGTCCTGTTTCTCGCATTCCTACTGTGACTCCTACCACGAGTGCCAGCTGTATTTTTCTTCTGCACTTCTGTAACAGACTTTGGCTTTTCCACACAGGTATCAGAAAAATGCATTAAAGACTTACAGTAATCGCAAGGATGCGGTCGCCATTCGTATTGAACTTTTAAGCTCACCACATCGCCATCTAAAGATACAAGAATCTCTTCCGGGTAAGTTGCTTTTTTGTCAACAAGAAAACATATTCTAGCATATGTGAGCCTGGTTTTTTGCTCTGTCAACTTGTCAGCAGCCACCGGAACACCAATTTTACTGGCTATTCTAGATATTCCCTCAGAATTCCAACATGCAAGAGGCAGATCATGTATCTTCACCCATATAGGGACAGACTCAAATTCTTCCTTCTTCGGTGTGAATTTGGGATGCCATTTCTGGAGCACAAAAGGCTTTCCCAACAGGAACCAAACTCCTTTCGACCAAACCATGTCAAAATCGTCTTGACATGTGAACCTAATGAGGAAAAAACCATCGTTGAGAGAAAGTAGCTTCAACGAACCTTTCAAGCTCCAAGTCTTGTTAATGGCCCCCAATAGAGCCTCGTAGTAGGGTCTGCGCCCCATCGAGTAGCCAACCAGGCA
Organism: Dendrobium nobile; assembly: GCA_022539455.1. Taxonomy (NCBI): domain Eukaryota; kingdom Viridiplantae; phylum Streptophyta; class Magnoliopsida; order Asparagales; family Orchidaceae; genus Dendrobium; species Dendrobium nobile. Next base: position 43,561,542 of record CM039722.1, read on the forward strand.
TAAGTCCCAATCTTCTCCACCCTTACACAGCTTTTCTCTCGAGAAGGGGATGATGTCAGGCTCAGACGGATGATGTGAAAAAAGAAGAGACTTTGGGGCGTCGTTATCTGGCGCAAAAACTTTGCTCCAGTTCTTAGGAACAGAAGCAGAGATACCCTCAAAGGAGGGGCCCAGAGGAGGAAAATCCATCTTGTTTAAGGATGCTTCCATCGCTTACAGGAGAGAGGTCCTCCGGCCACGCCGGAGGAGGAGAGAAGCAAAAACCAGCAGGAGGCGGCGCGACAAGGAGAAAACCCTAATTCCTCTTGCTCTCTCCGCTTTCAGTTCTCTGGATTTGAATCATATGAATTATTCACTAGACAATTTTTTTTTTTTCTCCCGTTAGTCTGATCGATTTGGTTCAGAGGTCTTTTATTTTTAAAAAACAAATTATCATCCCATTTAAATTTAGGATTTATAATTGGTATTTCTTTAAAAAAAATTGCAAAAACTCTCCAAATTTTAGGATTTTAGTTCATGAAAATTTTGATATATGATTAGAAAGAAAAAATAGAGAAAAAGTCAATGAATAAGAAGAATAATTTAGAGGAGAACATTTCATTCTCCAAACAAATGATATGCCTACAGAACTTGGAGATAGATAGATGATATACAAACGTCCAGAAAGAAGAAAACTTGAAGTTGAAAAAATTACAGGCTTAATGAATGATAGATTTAGGGTATAAAATAAAAGTTATTTTAGTTGGATGTGCTATAACTTTCAACTTATTGATAAAGTTCAAACTCCTCCCAAATTATTAGGTGTTCCTGTAATAATAAATTATAAACAAGCTTGTAGATAGTTAACACACAATCAATATTAATTGTATAGAAGCTTGTAGCCACTATGTATATTGTGTATTTAATGTGTATTGATTGTTTGTTTATTGTGTATTTATTACATATTTACTGCATATTTATTGTGTATTTATTGTATATTTATTATGTATATATTGTGTATTACTATTTGTTTACTGTGTATTTAATGTATATTTTTTGTATAGTTATTGTGTATTTACTTTGTATTAACTATGTATTATTTGTATATTGACTATAAATTTACTGTGTATCTACTGTATATAAATAATGTATTTATAAGTTGTGTGCCAAGTGGTGTATAAGGATGAGAAAGAGGCATACATGTTTTACTACAGTTATGCACATAATGTTGATTTTAGTGTTCGCAAAGATCATCATAATTATTGGTCAAATTCTAAAAAGATAAAATGTAATGACTTTATATGTTCAAAATTTGATTTCAAGAAAGGACTTAATTCAAATTCCCAAATAAAATATCACAAATCAGATACCATACCTGATTGTTCAGGTATTATTAGGTTTTTAGTAGATAAAGCTGAAAATTAAAAGGTGAAAAATTTTATTACCACAATCATGAATTGGCTTGGTCAGAAGACTAACATCTTCTTAGATCATTTAGGAATGTGGGTGATTAGAAAGTTTCAGTTCTTAATTCAATGACATAAGCAGGAATAAGAATCGTTGATACATTTTCCAACCTTGTAAATGAAGTTGGAGATGTCTAGAATGTTAGATTCTTTAATATGAATGCATATAACTTTATTCAAAAAGATAAATGAGTAAAAATTGAATATGTCGACACTAATTCTTTGATTTAATTATTTGAATATTGTAAAGATGATGACAACATATTCTTATGGGACGTCCAAATTGATCAATTTGATATATTGTTAAATTTTTTTGGGTTGATGGGATGGGTATGATAGTCTATGACTGCTTTTAAGATGTGATAATTTTTTATACTAGTTATAAACTTAATAAATATAACTTTGTCTGTGTATCATTTGTCGGGGTTAATAATCATTGGTAAAACATTCTGCTTGGGGTAGCTTTCTTACCAGAGAAAATAATTGAATAATTTATATAGTTGTTTAGAATATTTGTACAAATAATGAGTAATAAACATCGTACAATAATATTTATTGATAAAGATCAAGCAATGGTTAGAGTCATAGAAGTTGCATTACCTAGCACACATCATAGACTATATCAATGGCACATCTCTAAGAATGTTCCATTAAAAGTTTGGTGCTTCAATAATAACGACAATGTCACGGGACTCTTTTATAAATATTTAAGCAAAGATGAGTTTGAGGAGGAGTTCAAAAAAATATGAGCTAAAATGATCACAAAAGGGAGCCTCCATAGCAATGGTTTGTTAGAGGAGCTTTATAGGATAAAAAATAAGTGGTAAACAACATTCAATACATATTATTTTAGCATGGGCATTCTATTTACACAACATAGCGAGTCTACTAATAATGTGTGTCATGACATTTCAAAGCCACTAAGTTCAATAACTAATTATTTTTTGTCAAGAGCACAGAGAATAATGATCAGTCCACCCCTTAGGTTGTTTATTTTAATGCAAACAAGGGTAGGATCTAATGCACCTGTGGAAAGTTTGAGATGATAAGTTTATTATATTCTCATTGCATGAGAATTTTGAGTCAATTAGATATTGTGAATATCACTGAGAAGTACCTTCTAATGTGATGGTCAGCAAGAGGTAGGAAAAATATATATGATGGTCGTATATTTATAGGTACAAGAAAAACATCTGAGCTAATAGTATATTAATATTCAGAAATTATCTCGTCAGATTTATATATAAAATTAGCACACAAGCACAGAGAAATGAGGATGTTGAATAGTACATGTTGGCTGTAATGAAGGACATAGCCTAAAGTATCAACTTCATTCTTGATAGCAAGAAAAATAATCACAAGTTTATAGGCAATACATAGAGTGACATTGCAAAATTCAAAGATCTAGTAAAGTGCAAGCCTAAAGTCATATACACTGCAAGGTTGAAGTGCCTTTGGCAAAAGAAGAATAAGCCTAATTAAGAATAAGATTTAACTTATATACTAATTGCTTTTCATTATATATTATGAAATAATATATGTTTTGATGAGATTATTTTTTTCAACAGAGAAACCTATCGTCAAGGCATATACAACAAAAAATGTCTTCACTTTCAAGATAGGTGAATTTCTCAAGCATTTCCGAAAGCTTCAATGATGCATTCCTAAAGGGGGCGAATACATGAAAATAATGATGGATATCATTGCTTCAGAGCAATAATTATATTAATTTTATTTGTAATGATTGAATGTTAAATTAAAATATTCATTATAATAACTAATTTAATTTTAATAATTATATCAAAATTTGTTTAACTTAAGTTATTTTAGTTCAAACATTCTTCATTTATCGTAATAGCATGGGTTATTTTTGTTCATTGTCATGTTATTGAACATTTTCTTTCACTATGTATTAACTATATATGGAGCAATTTTTTTATATTGTGAAATAACTTCTATGTGTATTTACTATATATTTTTTGTGTATTTATTATTTATTTACTATATATTTATGGTATATTGAATGTGCATTCATAATTGAACAAGGAAAACTATTTTTTATAAACATTCAAGATATAATATCAAGGTAATTTCTCTGTGTATTTACTGCGTATTTATTACATATTTATTGTGTATCAACATCGTATTCACTATGTATTTACTGCATATTAGCTACATATTTATTGTTACCAACTACTTATTTATTACATATCAACTATGTATTTACTGTGTATTTATTATGTATTGATGGTATATCAAATGTTCATTCAAAATTGAACTTGTTAGGAAAACTATTTTTGATAAACTGTCAAGATAACTTCACTGCATATTTATTGTATATCAACTGTGTATTTACTATGTATTTGTTGTATATCAACTATGTATTTACTATATATCAATTGTGTATCGAATGTGCATTCAGTGTAAACTTGTAAGGAAATTTATTTTGTCGAGTTTGCATTCAAAATTGAACTTGTAATAAAAAATATTGTTGATAAACTGTTAATATAACATCACTATGTATTTACTTTGTAAGGAACAATTTTTTTGATAAACTGTCAACATAACTTTGCTGTGAAGGCATCAATTGATCAACTACTTATTCAATGTGTATCAAATGACAATTTATTAAATATTTTATTAATATAATAATCAATTTCAATACAAAAAATTACCTTTATTTTAAATTTGTTATGTTATAAATGGTATAATTGTTATTTTACAATATATATTATTTTATAGAAAAAATTAATCAAAGAATAAAGTATAAATCTATGTCAATACAAAGTGTACACAAAAAGTTTATTTCATCGATGAACAAGATATAGTGTATGTAAATTCGGCCCTAAATTTTGGCATTTCTGCTTGTCTATCTTTATGTTCTACTTAGTTGACATTCTTTTGAAGAATAATTCTTTCTATATATTTGCAAACAAATATTCTGCAATCATAACTGTTGGGCTGGATTGACAAACCATGAACACTATGAACATGCCATTATTTTATATCACTCTGAAAAGCTCTTTTTTTTTTGTCCTCATATAAGTTTTTAATCTAACATTATATCGAACACAATTACTTGACTGGCCACAACGAGAAAAAATTAATATTATGCCATACTGCTCTCACTTATGATGGTAGGAAGACAGATTGGGTAAGGAATTGTAAAATTTTCAAACATTTCCTTCAGCCTACCTATCAGAAAGGTCCAATACTAATTGAGGATGATTGGTTGAAGCAGAAGATTGCATGCCTTCGCCGAAACCTTATTGACATGTTGGACTTACAAATAGGCATTCTAATTGTTTTGTTTGTATCCCTACAAGAAGTTAATAAGGACATGGTTAATAGCTGAGCAAATAATATTATATAGAAATTATTTATTATGTGAATACTGGCCCAATACATTGGAGAGACGTATAAAAAAGGTTGGCAAAGGCCAAGTATAAGTTTATTTTCTATGATATTAATATAGAGAAGGCAACCACATGATTATTATTCAGGAATTATTTAATTATAATTTCATCAACATCATATATGCTTATTATAATGTTCCTAGAAGCAAATATTGTGTCAGTCATGCAACCAAAGTCAATATGCATAAAATACACAGCAAATATGAAGTTGATATGCAATGAATATGCAGTGAATATATAGTAAATATGCAGTAGAAACACATTAAATATCTATAATTGTTTCTCTTTACTTAGCATCTCCTTATCCTCGAATTCTATTATTTTACTTGCAAATCAAGCAACTATTTGAAATGCATCCACCAGAATTAGATCAGTTTGGGGCTATATTCTTAACTTCATGTAGTTTTCAAGAGTTGTGAATGGTGTCTTGATGAAATTTTTTTTTGATCTCTCATTTTCTTTACTCTTCATGCTATATCGTCATACTCATCCTCATCCTTAGGAACTATATCATCTAGAACTTTCTTCTTATCGTCGATCGAATGAGGAATTGCATTAGTTGGGGCTTTCTCCTTACTGTCGAGCTTGTTCACGAACTTCAAATGATGTTGTTCGCGAATACAAATGAGCCGAACGCATTATTGTTCAAGTTTGTTTATTTAAGAATCGAGTATTTAAAATATTGTTCAAGTTTGTTTGTTTAATTAATTAAACAATCACAAACGAGCTTTAATCGAACTGAACAACGAGTAGCTCGTCGAATGTTTGGTTCGCTTGCAGCCCTAGTTGTAGGGACACTTTTAGTTAGTTTTTTCTTTTTACAAACTTGGCTTTTACTTTTGTAATACTTTTCTGTTGCCAAGAAATGTTGTAGATAGAACTCAGATACGGCGGATAAAAACGCCGTTGGTGCGCCGTAAATAAAACTATGGTTGGTTTACGGCGCACAACATACGCCGGTAATCCCTAGCGGAAAATACGTCGCAGCATGCACCGGTAACTTCCGGCGCAACACAAACATCGGATAGATCGATCGATTCGTTGTATGTCGTCGTTTCCGTCGCGTTACCAGCGCAAAATCCGCCGGAAACCTGTAGAATTGAAAAAAAATTGTCTTCCCAGCCAACAATCAAATTTTTACACCTGCAAACCTATACGAAAACACTATCATATGACAGATATAGACATAACATGATATAAACAACTTCAATATATACTCAAAAACATAAATGTTCATTGAAAAACATAAATATCCATGTTAACATTGTTCAATAGCATCAAAGAACTAAAAATATCACATATTGTTCATTAATACATGATCACATAAGTAAACAAGTTCAAATGACTAAAATGAACTATGTGAATCTGTGGACATCCCTCAGCTGGAGAGCTACCTCTTTTCCACTCATCTGCTCCCTCATTCTACGCATTTCCTCCAACAACTTATTCTGTTGCTCCTGCATCTGCATCTGCATTTGAACCTGTGCTTGCATCTGAGTTTGCCAATCAGCTTATGATTTCCTTACTTGCTCTAGCTCAGCTGTGAAGGGCACTTATTTGTTGAGCTTGTAAGGACTCATGTGAACTGGATGCGAAGCTGGATGCAGTAGAGAATGTAATCGCTCGTATGCCTGAGCTTGGGAACCTAAACCATAAACTCTGCCATGCTGCATTCCTCGACGGCACTGCGACCAGATGCGATACTCAGAAAACTCCACAGAGCCGCCAAAAGAGCCCTCACCTGATGCGGCATGAGTCTCTCGAAGCCGTGTATACTCCTCCTGTGAAAGTAGAATATAAAAATATATAATTAAACTAAAAAAAGAAAATATTAAACACATATACTTACATGTGCTTTTCTTTCTCTCTCATCAATCCATTGTTGATCCTCCTGTCGTTTATGAGTGTGACTATGCAATTCCACAGGAGTTGGTTCTCTACCTAACATATGTGTCTGTTAAAATTAAGAGAATTCTATTAATATTTGTATTAAAAAAATAAAAAAAACATTTAAAATTCATTACCAAACGTCGTTATGCTTAGTATGTGGAACGGAGTCGCCAGTATGAAGGGAACTACCCAAGCCCCCAACATCAGAAGCTCTATTTGTCTATTTTGATCCCTCCCTAGTGTACTCTTCGATGCCCCAAGCTGCATTCAACTCAGCCCATATAACCTCTCCAATCAATAATGGTCGCTTCCAGACTTTCTATATATCTGTGAACATATCGCGCATCGAGTAGACCTACGCTTCTCAAAATTCATTCTAATCTTGTCATTGTGTTGGGGCAGCCAACAAATTCTTTCTGCATTCAAAAATATATGATATATAATAAATAAGATTATTGCTTAATAAAAAAAGAAAATTCATTTAACATAAAAACTAAAAACCAAAAAATACCTCAAACTCTCTAAACCAATCTCCTGGACTTCTTTCAAGACTTTCTTCCAAGAAACATAAGGAGCGTCAAACCTGCTCCGTATGATGTCCCGTATTTTATGTGTTGATTGTTTTGATTGGTGTAGAACCTACAAAAATAAAGTTATGTGAAACAAATATAAAATATATTAAAAAAATATTTGTTAGCTTAAATAAAAGAGAATATACGTACGTGTCACCCTCATGTGCTATCAACATTTACCATCTGTCGCTGCTCTGGTGCAGCTGCTGTCGAAGGTCCAGCTGCTGTCGAAGGTCCAGCTGTAGCAGGCTGATGGGGTGGTGGGGGATAGTATGGAGGAGCATATGGTGGAAATGGATAAGTAGGGAGGGGCACCAGTATAAGGTGGGGATGTGTAGTATGGGTAAAAAGAGTACTCTGCCCGGGATCTGGTGAAGGAAATCGAGAGCCTGCTGAGTAAAATTACAGGCTACTGGCATCCAGGAGTGGGGTAAAGGCTGTTGTAGCTGGTTGAGGCTGTGTGTGTAGCAGGCTGAGGCTGTGTAGCAGACTGATTGTGAGAGCTCGTTCCTTCGATTTGCTGTCTGAATTTGAGTTTTCCTCCCAGGATCGTCGGGACGATATTGAGATCGTCCAGGACGATCAGTGCATTGAAACAGCTAATTTTTTTGGAATGGGAGTCGTCAGGCCGATTTTGGATCGTCCTGGGACGATCTGATATGACAAGAATCCCGAGAGCAAAATCGAAATTATCGGCCTTAGGAATCGTCCGAGGCGATTGGATTTTGTTCTGATCGGCCAGGACGATGTGGGCGATCGGCGCGGGCCGATCAGACTAATGATATAAGGAAATCAGCTCATTTTTGAGAGAGAGAAAAATCATTTTATAAAAATGAAAATATCTGAGGAGAGGAGAAAGAGAAGGAAAGCGAAGGAAAAGGTCATTTTCGGAGGCCGCGGAGCGCTTTTCGTCCGTCGCTACTGTTGAGCAATTTGTTTATCTCGCTGTAAGGACTCGGAATCCTATTTCTGTTTTCAAAGATATTGAGTTTTGGTCGTTTTGTGCTCAGATTTATGTTTTCGTTACCGAAAAAAACGCACAATTTTTGTATTGACGAAACTTTCACCGCACAACTTTTGATATGTTGATCGAACGGAGAAGAAAAAGATAAAAAGAATGTCAGATGAATCCTTTCACTATTGATATCTGGGACGTTACACTGAGGCTGTGTAGCAGGGTGAGACTGTGTAGCAGGATGAGACGAGGTGGTCCCCTCAGTACGTACGGCCTGCTAGCTGGTCATACTATTGTGATCTTCTTGTGCGCTATTAAAAATATTTTTGATCAATCCTCTACTAGGCCTTTCACCTGAAGCCATCTGCACAGAAATAAATATGATATATTAGAATCATGAGTTATATTAAAATCCAGTAAAGTAAGTAAAAAATGCAGTAAAGTAAAAAAAGCAATGAATTAAGAAAGCAGTGAAGTAAGAAGCAGTGAAGTAAAAAGAGATAAAGTAAAAAAGCAATGAAGTACAGAAAAATGCAGTAAAGTAAGTAAAAACTAGTGAAGAAAAATGCAGTAATAAAAATATTAATTTACCTTATGTTAATTCATCATTTGTTGATTCACTTTCATATGATGATACATTTCCAGGACTATCAGATTCATCATTACTTTCCTCTATATTTAAATCTACCTCCTCTAACTGCAACTCGCTCTCATTAATTTTGATTTGGTCATCCACATTGATTGAGAGATTTTTTAAATTTGACATTAAACTCTTCTTGATGTGTTATTGGTATTGTACTGGTTTTCTCAATTACTCTCCTTGGTTTTGTCTTCATAACTACAAGCCAATCCTGTTTGCCTCGTACTCTGTTTGGATAATTAGCATAATAGACTTGAGTTGCCTGACTAGCAATGATGAATGGATTAAACTTTGCATTATCTTCTACCCCGATTTACTTCTGTTATTCCATAAATTGGATGTACTCTTGTGCTCTATTTTTTACTGGATCATACCATTCGCAATTGAATAGATACACAGTATTCCTGTGACCGGGATATTCCACCTCTAATTATTCTTTTTATACCCTGTAGTACTCAGAATCATCCCCTGTATGGGTGTTCCCTCTTATACATACGCCAGAATTTTCTGTCTTCCTACCTTCACACTAATTTTTAGTTTGGAATTTATAATCATTGACCACAAATATATGATAACATTTTTACTAATCTATTTGGTCCTCAAGCTAACTCAGATAATTTTGAATACTGCGAACTGTCATCAGTGTGTACCTTTAAATAAACAAGCTGTTATTGTTAAATAATATTAATTGCAGACAGAACTCATTAATTAAGACTAATTATTCAAAATATACCGTATTTTTAAACCAAACAGTGAATTCTTTTTCCATTATCTTCTGGACTTCTCCTTCTTCTGATGTACTAAGATCATCAATGAACCTCCTACAAATAACCATCTTGAGTTTAGAACAAAGTTTAAAAGAAAACTGAAAATATAAACAACTTAACTCATACTTACTCGAGATATAGCTCAACTTCATCACAGTTAAGCAAGATGTACAACGTGATAACTTTCATCTCCTTATCGGTCAAATAGCGCACGGTGCTAGCGCCTAAAGGTTCCCCACTTCCACTGAATTCAAGATATATTATAGGATTTACTAACATTTTGAGGTGCTGAACTTTCACCTGATTGAAAACATTGTTTCAAAATAATATGAGCAAAACTGAGTTGTCTCGTATGTTAAATAGCTTCACAGATAGAGCGTTCGGGTCGTGCTTTATTCTTAGCGGTCTCTTAAGTTTATTTAAATATCTCTCAAAAGGATACATCCACCTATACTGAACAGGTCACCAAACATAGCCTCATATGGTAAATGAACAGGTAGATTCTCCATAGAGTCAAAAAAGCCTGGAGGAAATATTTTCTCAAGTTGACACAAAATGAATGAAATTTGCTGCTCCATAAGAATCAAGTTCTCTACATTTAATTTAGAAGAGCATAAATCTTTGAAGAAAACACTTAGCTCGATCAAGGGCTTTAAAATCGATATGGTAGATAACTAAAAGCAGTTGATAAAAGACATTGCATGAAGATGTGACAATCATGACTTTTCAATCGAATAATTTCTCCTGATCTTATGTCAACACACCTGCTTAGATTGGAAGAATATCCATCAGGTACTCGTTAGGGGCTTGACCCATTCACAAATTGCTCGTTTTTGCTTAAAGTTAATGTGAATGGAGCTTTTGGTTTGAGGAATTTTTCCGTTCCACCATCCTTCAGTTTCAAAGCTTTCATTTTACAAATCTCCTTTAGGTCCATTCTTGCTTTTATATTATCTTTCGATTTCTCTTTGATGTCCATAACTATATAGAAAATATTATCAAAAATATTTTTCTTTATTATACATAACATCCAAATTATGTTCTAATCAAGTTTGTTCTCCAATATGACAATGACCAAAAAATATACTTTCTTGGTCCAATTATGGTTGACACCATATTCTGGCAATCTGAACTCAGCTAATGTTGGAAGAATCCATTATGGTGGGCATGAGCCTTACTCTTTCAAAAATTTCTTCACTACTGAATCTTAGAGGAGGTTTGAAACATCACCATTTTATTTTTAGTAAACGCTTCTTTATTTCGCCTGAAAGGATGACTTGAAGGCAAAAACATTTGATGACAATCGAACCAAGTGTTCTTCCTACCATACTTTAAAGTGAATGATTTTGTATGTTCCATACAATATGGACAAGCTAACTTGCCTGAAGTATTCCAACCTGAGAGCATACCATATGCAGGGAAAGTCACAAATTGTCCAAAGTAATGCTGCTCTTAGTGTAAAGTTCTGTTTGGTGGAGATATCATATGTACTTACTTCATCTTCCATAATAAACTTAAATCATTAATCAAAGGTTGTAAGAATATGTCAATCTTCAATTTTGGATTATGTGGCCCTGGATTATAAGTGTCAAAATATATAAGGAGTAGTCATACACAACTCTGGAGGAAGATTATAAGGAGTGAGTATCACAGGCCAACATGAGTACGGTGTTGCCGACTGACTGAATGGAGTAAACCATCTACGCATAAACCTAATCTGACATTTCTTGGTTCAGCCACGAATGTGGGATGTGTACGATCAAAGTGCTTCCAAGCCTCTGCTTCTTATGGATGTGTGATAACACCTTCTTCTGGAATGTGATCATTATGCCATTTTATATGTGCAGCAAATCTCATGGATGCATATAGCCGTTGTAGTCTCGGAATTATTGGAAAGTAGAACATCCTACTAACATGCACATCCTTCAGCTTTCTTCTATTTTCAAATATTGGTTTTAATCTTGGTGCATTGCAATGACGGCATACAATTTCTGATATATATTCTTTAAAGTATAACATGCATTCATTGACACAACAATCTATCTTTGTATATGTCAAACCAAGTTTGAAAAACTAATTTCTTTGTCCGATATAGATCTGTAGGAATTAAATTATCTGTCGAATTGGTTTCCTTAAGCAGCCCAATGAATTGATTTAAAACATTCACGAGCAATATTATATTCTCCCTTGATGCTTAACATCTTCACAGCAACAGATAACTCTGAGTGAGTGGTGCACCTTTCCAGTTGGTTGCTGGGCAGCATGCAATAAATCATAAAAATTTTGTGCCTCGTATTCGGTAACTCTTTTGTATTTTGTTCAATTTGTATTCCAGTTGCATCATGAACTAATCCTCAAGATTTGGTCGAATATTTTCAGCCTCAGTATATTACTACTTGTAGAAGGACCGCATTGATAATCAAATTGTGACTCGTATCATCATGAGAAGTCCAATACCAATACGTTGCATGAATCCTCTGTGATACAGATAACAGTTACATCATCTGGTGTTAGGTGCACTAGATTTTTGTGTTTAGAACATGGACATCGAAACTTTCCTTCCGATATAAAGCTGGGTAGTTGTTTCGCTTGCTGAATGAAAATGTTCAACCCACTATATGAATTCATCTATTAATGTTTTTCGACCTTGAGATAATCGGTTATACATCAACTTCTTTGATTTCTAATATCCATGACCTTCATATAAGATCAAATAAGTAATGGATTATCGCGCTTAAGTAGATCTAAAACTGATTATATATGATGTAAAAAGACATTAAGACAGTTATGATGATAAGAATTGAATTTATTTAGAAAGACATTAATAGAGAATCAACTTGAGCTAGCCAACAACTTGAGATCACTCACAATGCTTAAAAATCTTTAAGCTTTAGATCTAAATTAATCCTCAATACTAGGGGGCTGTTTAATTGGTAGCACCTATGATTTGATTTAAGTAGGATTTCATAAATCATTTAATTTCGAATTTCAGAAATCTTGAAGGGTCTAAATCCTAAAAACTAGTTGGAAACATTCATAATAAATCTTAAACCATCATATGTTTTTGACTATAGAGTGGATTTAACAAGTGGGTTTTTCTAGGGCTGCAAACGAACCGAGCCGGAGCCGAGTATGTGAGTGTTCATGTTTGTGTTTGTTTAACATTAGCTTGTTCATGTTTGGTTTGTGTTTGATTCGAGCTTTATTATTTGTGTTCATGTTTGGTTCGTTTAATTTAAGGGTGTTCATGTTTGGTTCGTTGTTTGGTTCATGTTCGTTTGGTTTAGTGCTTATCGAGCTTTAAACAAGCTATGTTCGTGAACATATTTCGCAACAATCTATTAACAAGCAAACCTTACATTTTTTCATGAACATCATAAACAACAATCTAACAAACACGGACAAAATATGAAATGTTTCTTGTTCATGAAATTTTTTATATTATGTATATTTATTAATTTTATAATAACATATTATTTAAGTTTTTATTGAGCGGTTTTAATTGAACCTGAATCGAGCTTTTTATCGAGCTCGTTCATGAACATCAACTGATGTTGTTCGCGAACATAAACGAGCTGAACGCATTAGTGTTCAAGCTTGTTTATTTAAGAATCGAGTATTTAAATATTGTTCAAGTTTGTTTGTTAGTTAATTAAACGATCACGAACGAGCTTTAATCGAACCGAACAACGAGTAGTTCGTCGAACATTTGGTTCGCTTGCAGCCCTAGGTTTTTCTTTTGGAGTCGATGGATTTTGTAAATCCCACAAAGACACGATTTCGAAAATCCGGGATTTAGCATGAAAAGGCGGAAATTTTTCGTCTACGGCAGCTTTCATTTGCCGTGAGATTTGGTTTTGCATTTTAGGCCGTTTGGTGGATTTCTCTCTAATCTAGCCTAAATCTTGATGCTAAACCTAAAACCCCCACTAGATATCACATTTAAATTACATTGCTATGAGATCTACTCAAATGAAAACCTTTAAACTCTAATGTTGACCTCCATTGTTCAAGTTTACCTTAACTTCGTCTCTACTCTTATCAGCAAGAAGAAATATCATCAGCAAAAAGCTACAATAGGGTACATCCTCTTGCAAATGTATGGTAAGAACATCCATGGTAAAGCAAAAAAGCATCCATGGCTAAGGCAAAAAAGATACATTCTAAACCTAATCATCTATGTAATCCAACTGAAATAGGAAAAATTTCGTCCAAAGAAATGAAAAAAAAAACCTTCTGTCCGAAGTTGACGACCGTCGGCGCGCAGCGCGACCAGGAAAGATAGGATCCTCGGCGAAGTCCGGTGACCATTAGCAAAGCGGTGACCGTCGGCGACATCGATCCACGGCGGAGCGACGGAGGGCGACGAAGCGAATTAGGCGAGGTGAGAGAACGGAAGGAAACAAATGAGCGACCAGGAGGGATCGGTCTCGAAAAAATAGGGCTCTAACCGGCGGATTTTCAAGCGTCCCAGCAGCCGGAAACATCTCGGCGCACCATGCGCCGGTTTTATTTCGTTTGAGTTTTTAAATTACACCGGCGCAATACCGCCGTAATTGCGCCGGTGATTTTCCGCCGTAACGTGCGGCGGAATTGGTTCAATGTTTGTTTATGCCGGCGCAATTACTGGCGCAACAGACGGCGGAAAATGTCCGGCGTATGTTGCGCCGGAAAATGTGCCGTAGAGTTTCCGTCGTAACAATGCGCTGTTACCTGCGCCATTTGTACCGGCGCATAATATTCCGCCGAAAAATCCGACGGTAATCGCGTGTTTTCCGTAGTGCTAATATATGTGTCATGGACATTTCAAAGCCACCAAGTTCAATAACTAGTAATTTTTGTCAAGAGCACAGAGAATAATGATCAGTCTCACCCTTGGTTGTTTATTTTAATGCAAAAAGGTAGGATCTAATGCACCTGTGGAAAGTTTGAGACGATGAGTTTATTATATTCTCATTGCATGAGATTTTGAGTCAATTAGATATTGTGAATATCACTGAGAAGAAACCTTCTAATGTGATGGCAGCAAGAGGTAGGAAAAATATATATGATGGTCGATATATTTATAGGTACAAGAAAAACATCTGAGCTAATAGTATATTAATATTCAGAAATTTCTCGTCAGATTTATATATATTAGCACACGAGCATAGAGAAATGATGATGTTGAATAGTACATGTTGGCTGTAATAAAGGACACAGCCTAAAGTATCACTTCATTCTTGATAGCAAGAAAAATAATCAAAGTTTATAGGCAATACATAGAGTGACATTGCAAAATTCAAGATCTAGTAAAGTGCAAGCCTAAAGGCATATTAATGCAAGGTTGAAGGGCCTTGTGGAAAAGAAGAAGAAGCCTAAGAGTAAGATTTAACTTACATACTTATTGCTTTTCATTATATATTATGAAATAATATATGTTTTGATGAGAGAAAACCTATCGTCAAGGCAAATACAACAAAAATGTCTTCACTTTCAAGATAGGTGAATTTCTCAAGCATTCCGAAAGCTTCAATGAAGCATTCCTAAAGGGGGAAAGCAATCGGGGCTGAGTAACAGATAATGATGGATTATCATTGCTTCAGAGCAATAATTATATTAATTTTATTTGTAATGATTGAATGTTAAATTAAAATATTCATTAAATAACTAATTTAATTTAATAATTATATCAAATTTCTTTTAATTCGCGGTTGGAGGCGGGCTCGCGCTGGAGCTCCTTCACGATGAGACGCTCTAGGCGCTCCACGTCCTCGTGGGCCGACCGCGTGACCTCAAGTAGAGTGGAAGACATCACCGGAGCTACCTTGCCGATGCGAACGGGTGAAGGGTTGCCCACCCAGAAGCTCGCTAGGGTTTGAGCTACGAACCTACGATTTGGCAAATTATTGCGTCCGGACGTGTATGGGTTTCAATTTAATTTTTCTCCCGTTAGTCTGATCGATTTGGTTCAGAGGTCTTTTATTTTAAAAAAAAAATTATCATCCCATTTAAATTTAGGATTTATTATTGGTATTTCTTTAAAAAAAATGCAAAAACTCTCCAAATTTTAGGATTTTAGTTCATGAAAATTTTGATATATGATTAGAAAGAAAAAATAGAGAAAAAGTCAATGAATAAGAAGAATAATTTAGAGGAGAACATTTCATTCTCCAAACAAATGATATGACTATAGAACTTGGAGATAGATAGATGATATACAAACGTCCAGGAAGAAGAAGAATTGAAGTTGAAAAAATTACAGGCTTAATGAATGATAGATTTAGGGTATAAAATAAAAGTTATTTTAGTTGGATGTGCTATAACTTTCAACTTATTGATAAAGTTCAAACTCCTCCCAAATTATTAGGTGTTCCTGTAACAATAAATTATAAACAAGCTTGTAGATAGTTAACACACAATCAATATTAATTGTATAGAAGCTTGTAGCCACTATGTATATTGTGTATTTAATGCGTATTGAATGTGTATTGATTGTTTGTTTATTGTGTATTTATTACGTATTTACTACATATTTACTGTGTATTTAATGTATATTTATTATGTATATATTGTGTATTACTGTTTGTTTATTGTTTATTTACAGTATATTTTTTGTATAGTTATTGTGTATTTAATGTGTATTAACTATGTATTATTTATATATTGATTGTAAAATTACTGTGTATTTACTGTATATAGATAATGTATTTATAAGATGTGTGCCAAGAGGTATAAGGATAAGAAAGAGGTATACAAGTTTTATTGTAGCTATGCACATAATGTTGGTTTTAGTGTTCGTAAGGATCATCATGGTTACTGGTCAAATTCTAGAAAGATAAAATGTAAGGACTTTATATGTTCAAAATTTGATTTCAAGAAAGCACTTCATTCAATTTCCCAAATAAAATATCACAAATCAGATACCAGACCTGATTGTCCAGGTATTATTAGATTTTTAGTAGATAAAGCTGAAAATTGAAAGGTGAAAAATTTTATTGCCATAATCATGAATTGGCTAGGCCAGAAGACTAACATCTTCTTAAATCATTTAGGAATGTGAGTGATTAAAAAGTTTCAATTCTTAAATCAATGACAAAAGCAGGAATAAAATTGTTGATACATTTTCCAACCTTGTAAATGAAGTTGGACATATCTAGAATGTTAGATTCTCTAAGATGAATGCATATAACTTTATTCAAAAAGATAAATGAGTAAAATTTGAATATGTGGACACTAATTCTTTGATTCAATTATTTGAATATTGAAAAGATGATGACAACATATTCTTATGGGACGTCCAAATTGATCAATTTGATATATTGTTAATTTTTTTTGGGTTGATGGGATGGTTATGATAGACTGTAACTGCTTTGGAGATGTGATAATTTTTTATACTAGTTATAGACTTAATAAATATAACTTTGTATGTGCATCATTTGTCGGGGTTAATAATCATTGGTAAAACATTTTGTTTGGGATAGCTTTCTTACCAGAGAAAATAATTGAATAATTTATATGGTTGTTTAGAATATTTATACAAATAATAAGTAATAAACATCGTACAATAATATTTATTGATAAATATCAAGCAATAGCTAGAGTCATAGAAGTTGCATTACCTAACACACATCATAGACTATATCAATTGCACATCTCTAAGAATGTTCCATTAAAATTTTGGTGCTTCAATAACAACGACAATGTCACGGGACTCTTTTATAAATATTTAAACAAGAATGACTTTGAGGAGGAGTTCAACAAAATATGAGCTAAATGAGCTAAAATGATCACAAAAGGGAGCATCCATAGCAATGGTTGGTTAGAGGAGCTTTATAGGATAAGAAATAAGTGGTAAACAACATTCAATATAGATTATTTTAGCATTGGCATTCTATCCACACAACATAGCGAGTCTACTACACTACAGGAAAACACGAGATTACCGGCGGATTAAATCCGCCGATAATATGTGAAATCCGACGGTAATAAGTGTTTCCGGCGCCTGTTCCAGCAGAAATACCTGCGCCGGTTTGGTGCGCGTCGATAAATATCTTCCGACATCTATAATGCGCCGGAAATGGTTCCGACGCACTTTCTGGCGCATTACCAGCGCAAAAAACTCTGTGCAGCCGGCGACTTTCGACCGGTAAATTCTGGCGCTTACTGCGCCGGAGCTTTGCGTCGCATGAGTTCGCCGGTAATTACCGGCGGATAAAACGCCGTTGGTGCGCCGTAAATAAACTATGGTTGGTTTACGGCGCACAAACATACGCCGGTAATCCCTAGCGGAAAATACGTCGCAGCATGCACCGGTAACTTCCGGCGCACACAAAACATCGGATAGATCGATCCGATTCGTTGTATCGTCGTTTCCGTCGCGTTACCAGCGCAAAATCCGCCGGAAACCTGTAGAATTGAAAAAAAATTGTCTTCCCAGCCAACAATCAAATTTTTACACCTGCAAACCTATACGAAAACACTATCATATGACAGATATAGACATAACAGATATAAACAACTTCAATATATACTCAAAAACATAAATGTTCATTGAAAAACATAAATATCCATGTTAACATTGTTCAATAGCATCAAAGAACTAAAAATATCACATATTGTTCATTAATACATGATCACATAAGTAAACAAGTTCAAATGACTAAAATGAACTACTGTGAATCTGTGGACTCATCCTCAGCTGGAGCTACCTCTTTTCCACTCATCTGCTCCCTCATTCTACGCATTTCCTCCAACAACTTATTCTGTTGCTCCTGCATCTGCATCTGCATTTGAACCTGTGCTTGCATCTGAGTTTGCCAATCAGCTTATGATTTCCTTACTTGCTCTAGCTCAGCTTGAAGGGCACTTATTTGTTGAGCTTGTAAGGACTCATGTGAACTGGATGCGAAGCTGGATGCAGTAGAGAAAGTAATCGCCTCGTATGCCTGAGCTTGGGAACCTAAACCATAAACTCTGCCATGCTGCATTCCTCCGACGGCCTGCGACCAGATGCGATACTCAGAAAACTCCACAGAGCCGCCAAAAGAGCCCTCACCTGATGCGGCATGAGTCTCTCGAAGCCGTGTATACTCCTCCTGTGAAAGTAGAATATAAATATATATAATTAAACTAAAAAAAGAAAATATTAAACACATATACTTACATGTGCTTTTCTTTCTCTCTCATCAATCCATTGTTGATCCTCCTGTCGTTTATGAGTGTGACTATGCAATTCCACAGGAGTTGGTTCTCTACCTAACATATGTGTCTGTTAAAATTAAGAGAATTCTATTAATATTTGTATTAAAGAAAAATAAAAAAAACATTTAAAATTCATTACCAAACGTCGTCTATGCTTAGTATGTGGAACGGAGTCGCCAGTATGAAGGGAACTACCCAAGCCCCCAACATCAGAAGCTCTATTATGTCTATTTTGATCCCTCCTCCTAGTGTACTCTTCGATGCCCCAAGCTGCATTCAACTCAGCCCATATAACCTCTCCAATCAATAATGGTCGCTTCCCAGACTTTCTAATATCTGTGAACATATCGCGCATCCGAGTAGACCTACGCTTCTCAAAATTCATTCTAATCTTGTCATTGTGTTGGGGCAGCCAACAAAATTCTTTCTGCATTCAAAAATATATGATATATAATAAATAAGATTATTAGCTTAAATAAAAAAGAATAAATCATTTAACATAAAAACTAAAAACCAAAAATACCTCAAACTCTCTAAACCACATCTCCTGGACTTCTTTCAAGACTTTCTTCCAAGAAACATAAGGAGCGTCAAACCTGCTCCGTATGATGTCCCGTATTTTATGTGTTGATTGTTTTGATTGGTAGAACCTACAAAAATAAAGTTATGTGAAACAAATATAAAATATATTAAAAAAATATTTGTTAGCTTAAATAAAAGAGAATATACGTACGTGTCACCCTCATGTGCTATCAACATTCTACCATCTGTCGCCTGCTCTGGTGCAGCTGCTGTCGAAGGTCCAGCTGCTGTCGAAGGTCCAGCTGTAGCAGGCTGATGGGGTGGTGGGGGATAGTATGGAGGAGCATATGGTGGAAATGGATAAGTAGGAGGGGCACCAGCATAAGGTGGGGATGTGTAGTATGGGTAAAAAGGAGTACTCTGCCCGGGATCTGGTGAAGGAAATCGAGAGCCTGCTGAGTAAAATTACAGGCTACTGGCTCCAGGAGTGGGTAAAGGCTGTGTAGCTGGTTGAGGCTGTGTAGCAGGCTGAGGCTGTGTAGCAGACTGATTGTGAGAGCTCGTTCCTTCGATTTGCTGTCTGAATTTGAGTTTTCCTCCCAGGATCGTCCGGGACGATATTGAGATCGTCCAGGACGATCAGTGCATTGAAACAGCTAATTTTTTTTGGAATGGGATCGTCCAGGCCGATTTTGGATCGTCCTGGGACGATCTGATATGACAAGAATCCCGAGAGCAAAATCGAAATTATCGGCCTTAGGAATCGTCCGAGCCGATTGGATTTTGTTCTGATCGGCCAGGACGATGTGGCGATCGGCCGGGCCGATCAGACTAATGATATAAGGAAATCAGCTCATTTTTGAGGAGAGAGAAAATCATTTTATAAAAATGAAAATATCTGAGGAGAGAGAAAGAGAAGGAAAGCGAAGGAAAAGGTCATTTTCGGAGGCCGCGGAGCGCTTTTCGTCCGTCGCTACTGTTGAGCAATTTGTTTATCTCGCTGTAAGGACTCCGAATCCTATTTCTGTTTTCAAAGATATTGAGTTTTGGTCGTTTTGTGCTCAGATTTATGTTTTCGTTACCGAAAAACGCACAATATTTTGTATTGACGAAACTTTCACCGCACAACTTTTGATATGTTGATCTGAACGAGAAGAAAAAGATAAAAAGAATGTCAGATGAATCCTTTCACTATTGATATCTGGGACGTTACACTGAGGCTGTGTAGCAGGGTGAGACTGTGTAGCAGGATGAGACGAGGTGGTCCCCTCAGTACGTACCGGCCTGCTAGCTGGTCATACTATTGTGATCTTCTTTGTGCGCCTATTAAAAATATTTTTGATCAATCCTCTACTAGGCTCTTCACCTGAAGCCATCTGCACAGAAATAAATATGATATATTAGAATCATGAGTTATATTAAAATCCAGTAAAGTAAGTAAAAAAGCAGTAAAGTAAAAAAGCAATGAATTAAGAAGCAGTGAAGTAAGAAGCAGTGAAGTAAAAAGAGATAAAGTAAAAAAGCAATGAAGTACAGAAAAATGCAGTAAAGTAAGTAAAAACTAGTGAAGAAAAATGCAGTAATAAAATATTTAATTTACCTTATGTTAATTCATCATTTGTTGATTCACTTTCATATGATGATACATTTCCAGGACTATCAGATTCATCATTACTTTCCTCTATATTTAAATCTACCTCCTCTAACTGCAACTCGCTCTCATTAATTTTGATTTGGTCATCCACATTGATTGAGAGATTTTTTAAATTTGACATAAACTCTTCTTGATGTGTTATTGGTATTGTACTGGTTTTCTCAATTACTCTCCTTGGTTTTGTCTTCATAACTACAAGCCAATCCTGTTTGCCTCGTACTCTGTTTGGATAATTAGCATAATAGACTTGAGTTGCCTGACTAGCAATGATGAATGGATTAAACTTTGCATATCTTCTACCCCGATTTACTTCTGTTATTCCATAAATTGGATGTACTCTTGTGCCTCTATTTTTTACTGGATCATACCATTCGCAATTGAATAGATACACAGTATTCCTGTGACCGGGATATTCCACCTCTAATATTTCTTTTAATACCCTGTAGTACTCAGAATCATCCCCTGTATGGGTGTTCCCTCTTATACATACGCCAGAATTTTCTGTCTTCCTACCTTCACACTAATTTTTAGTTTGGAATTTATAATCATTGACCACAAATATATGATAACATTTTTACTAATCTATTTGGTCCTCAAGCTAACTCAGATAATTTTGAATACTGCGAACTGTCATCAGTGTGTACCTTTAAATAAACAAGCTGTTATTGTTAATAATATTAATTGCAGACAGAACTCATTAATTAAGACTAATTATTCAAAATATACCGTATTTTTAAACCAAACAGTGAATTCTTTTTCCATTATCTTCTGGACTTCTCCTTCTTCTGATGTACTAAGATCATCAATGAACCTCCTACAAATAACCATCTTGAGTTTAGAACAAAGTTTAAAAGAAAACTGAAAATATAAACAACTTAACTCATACTTACTCGAGATATAGCTCAACTTCATCACAGTTAAGCAAGATGTACAACGTGATAACTTTCATCTCCTTATCGGTCAAATAGCGCACGGTGCTAGCGCCTAAAGGTTCCCCACTTCCACTGAATTCAAGATATATTATAGGATTTACTAACATTTTGAGGTGCTGAACTTTCACCTGATTGAAACATTGTTTCAAAATAATATGAGCAAAACTGAGTTGTCTCGTATGTTAAATATGCTTCACAGATAGAGCGTTCGGGTCGTGCTTTATTCTTAGCGGTCTTCTTAAGTTTATTTAAATATCTCTCAAAAGGATACATCCACCTATACTGAACAGGTCCACCAACCATAGCCTCATATGGTAAATGAACAGGTAGATTCTCCATAGAGTCAAAAAAGCCTGGAGGAAATATTTTCTCAAGTTGACACAAAATGAATGAAATTTGCTGCTCCATAAGAATCAAGTTCTCTACATTTAATTTAGAAGAGCATAAATCTTTGAAGAAAACACTTAGCTCGATCAAGGGCTTTAAAATCTGATATGGTAGATAACTAAAAGCAGTTGATAAAAGACATTGCATGAAGATGTGACAATCATGACTTTTCAATCCGAATAATTTCCCTGATCTTATGTCAACACACCTGCTTAGATTGGAAGAATATCCATCAGGTACTCGTAGGGTCTTGACCCATTCACAAATTGCTCGTTTTTGCTCTAAAGTTAATGTGAATGGAGCTTTTGGTTTGAGGAATTTTTCCGTTCCACCATCCTTCAGTTTCAAAGCTTTCATTCTACAAATCTCCTTTAGGTCCATTCTTGCTTTTATATTATCTTTCGATTTCTCTTTGATGTCCATAACTATATAGAAAATATTATCAAAAATATTTTTCTTTATATACATAACATCCAAATTATGTCTAATCAAGTTTGTTCTCCAATATGACAATGACCAAAAAATACTTTTCTTGGTCCAATTATGGTTGACACCATATTCTGGCAATCTGAACTCAGCTAATGTTGGAGAATCCATTATGGTGGGCATGAGCCTTACTCTTTCAAAAATTTCTTCACTACTGAATCTTAGAGGAGGTTGAAACATCACCATTTTATTTTTAGTAAACGCTTCTTTATTTCGCCTGAAAGGATGACTTGAAGGCAAAAACATTTGATGACAATCGAACCAAGTGTTCTTCCTACCATACTTTAAAGTGAATGATTTTGTATGTTCCATACAATATGGACAAGCTAACTTGCCTGAAGTATTCCAACCTGAGAGCATACCATATGCAGGAAAGTCACAAATTGTCCAAAGTAATGCTGCTCTTAGTGTAAAGTTCTGTTTGGTGGAGATATCATATGTACTTACTTCATCTTCCCATAATAAACTTAAATCATTAATCAAAGGTTGTAAGAATATGTCAATCTTCAATTTTGGATTATGTGGCCCTGGATTATAAGTGTCAAAAATATATAAGGAGTAGTCATACACAACTCTGGAGGAAGATTATAAGGAGTGAGTATCACAGGCCAACATGAGTACGGTGTTGCCGACTGACTGAATGGAGTAAAACCATCTACGCATAAACCTAATCTGACATTTCTTGGTTCAGCCACGAATGTGGGATGTGTACGATCAAAGTGCTTCCAAGCCTCTGCTTCTTATGGATGTGTGATAACACCTTCTTCTGGAATGTGATCATTATGCCATTTTATATGTGCAGCAAATCTCATGGATGCATATAGCCGTTGTAGTCTCGGAATTATTGGAAAGTAGAACATCCTACTAACATGCACATCCTTCAGCTTTCTTCTATTTTCAAATATTGGTTTAAATCTTGGTGCATTGCAATGACGGCATACAATTTCTGATATATATTCTTTAAAGTATAACATGCATTCATTGACACAACAATCTATCTTTGTATATGTCAAACCAAGTTTGAAAACTAATTTCTTTGTCCGATATAGATCTGTAGGAATTAAATTATCTGTCGAATTGGTTTCCTTAAGCAGCCCAATGAATTGATTAAAACATTCACGAGCAATATTATATTCTCCCTTGATGCTTAACATCTTCACAGCAACAGATAACTCTGAGTGAGTGGTGCACCCTTTCCAGATTGGTTGCTGGGCAGCATGCAATAAATCATAAAAATTTTGTGCCTCCGTATTCGGTAACTCTTTTGTATTTTGTTCAATTTGTATTCCAGTTGCATCATGAACTAATCCTCAAGATTTGGTCGAATATTTTCAGCCTCAGCTATATTACTACTTGTAGAAGGACCGCATTGATAATCAAATTGTGACTCGTACTCATCATGAGAAGTCCAATACCAATACCGTTGCATGAATCCTCTGTGATACAGATCAACAGTTACATCATCTGGTGTTAGGTGCACTAGATTTTTGTGTTTAGAACATGGACATCGAAACTTTCCTTCCGATATAAAGCTGGGTAGTTGTTTCGCTTGCTGAATGAAAATGTTCAACCCACTAATGAATTCATCTATTAATGTTTTTCGACCTTGAGATAATCGGTTATACATCCAACTTCTTTGATTTCTAATATCCATGACCTTCATATAAGATCAAATAAGTAATGGATTATCGCGCTTAAGTAGATCTAAAACTGATTATATATAGATGTAAAAAGACATTAAGACAGTTATGATGATAAGAATTGAATTTATTTAGAAAGACATTAATAGAGAATCAACTTGAGCTAGCCAACAACTTGAGATCACTCACAATGCTTAAAAATCTTCTAAGCTTTAGATCTAAATTAATCCTCAATACTAGGGGGCTGTTTAATTGGTAGCACCTATGATTTGATTTAAGTAGGATTTCATAAATCATTTAATTTCGAATTTCAGAAATCTTGAAGGGTCTAAATCCTAAAAACTAGTTGGAAACATTCATAATAAATCTTAAACCATCATATGTTTTTGACTATAGAGTGGATTTAACAAGTGGGTTTTTCTAGGGCTGCAAACGAACCGAGCCGAGCCGAGTATGTGAGTGTTCATGTTTGTGTTTGTTTAACATTAGCTTGTTCATGTTTGGTTTGTGTTTGATTCGAGCTTTATTATTTGTGTTCATGTTTGGTTCGTTTAATTTAAGGGTGTTCATGTTTGGTTCGTGTTTGGTTCATGTTCGTTTGTTTAGTGCTTATCGAGCTTTAAACAAGCTATGTTCGTGAACATATTTCGCAAACAATCTATTAAACAAGCAAACCTTACATTTGTTCATGAACATCATAAACAAACAATCTAACAAACACGGACAAATATGAAATGTTTCTTGTTCATGAAATTTTTTATATTATGTATATTTATTAATTTTATAATAACATATTATTTAAGTTTTTATTGAGCGGTTTTAATTGAACCTGAATCGAGCTTTTTATCGAGCTCGTTCATGAACATCAACTGATGTTGTTCGCGAACATAAACGAGCTGAACGCATTAGTGTTCAAGCTTGTTTATTTAAGAATCGAGTATTTAAAATATTGTTCAAGTTTGTTTGTTAGTTAATTAAACGATCACGAACGAGCTTTAATCGAACCGAACAACGAGTAGTTCGTCGAACATTTGGTTCGCTTGCAGCCCTAGGTTTTTCTTTTGGAGTCGATGGATTTTGTAAATCCCACAAAGACACGATTTCGAAAATCCGGGATTTAGCATGAAAAGGCGGAATTTTTCGTCTACGGCAGCTTTCATTTGCCGTGAGATTTGGTTTTGCATTTTAGGCCGTTTGGCTGGATTTCTCTCAAATCTAGCCTAAATCTTGATGCTAAACCCTAAACCCCCCACTAGATATCACATTTAAAATTACATTGCTATGAGATCTACTCAAATGAAAACCTTTAAACTCTAATGTTGACCTCCATTGTTCAAGTTTACCTTAACTTCGTCTCTACTCTTATCAGCAAGAAGAATATCATCAGCAAAAAGCATACAATAGGGTACATCCTCTTGCAAATGTATGGTAAGAACATCCATGGCTAAAGCAAAAAAGACATCCATGGCTAAGGCAAAAAAGATACATTCTTAAACCTAATCATCTATGTAATCCAACTGAAATAGGAAAAAATTTCGTCCAAAGAAATGAAAAAAAAAAACCTTCTGTCCGAAGTTGAACGACCGTCGGCGCGCGACCAGGAAAGATAGGATCCTCGGCGAAGTCCGGTGACCATTAGCAAAGTCCGGTGACCGTCGGCGACATCGATCCACGGCGAGCGACGGAGGGCGACGAGCGAATTAGGCGAGGTGAGAGAACGGAAGGAAACAAATGAGCGACCAGAGAGGCTCGGTCTCGAAAAATAGGGCTCTAACCGGCGGATTTTCAAGCGTCCCAGCAGCCGGAAACATCTCCGGCGCACCATGCGCCGGTTTTATTTCGTTGAGTTTAAATACACCGGCGCAATATCCGCCCGTAATTGCGCCGGTGATTTTCCGCCGTAACGTGCGACGGAATTGGTTCAATGTTTGTTTATGCCGGCGCAATTACTGGCGCAACAGACGCCGGAAAAATGTCCGGCGTATGTTGCGCCGGAAAATGTGCCGTAGAGTTTCCGTCGTAACAATGCGCTGTTACCTGCGCCATTTGTACCGGCGCATAATATTCCGCCGAAAAATCCGACGGTAATCGCGTGTTTTCCCGTAGTGCTAATAATATGTGTCATGGCATTTCAAAGCCACCAAGTTCAATAACTAGTAATTTTTTGTCAAGAGCACAGAGAATAATGATCAGTCCACCCCTTGGGTTGTTTATTTTAATGCAAAAAAGAGTAGGATCTAATGCACCTGTGGAAAGTTTGAGACGATGAGTTTATTATATTCTCATGGCATGAGAGTTTTGAGTCAATTAGATATTGTGAATATCACTGAGAAGAACATTCTAATGTGATGGCCAGCAAGAGGTAGGAAAAATATATATGATGGTCATATATTTATAGGTACAAGAAAAACATCTGAGCTAATAGTATATTAATATTCAGAAATTATCTCGTCAGATTTATATATATAATTAGCACACGAGCATAGAGAAATGATGATGTTGAATAGTACATGTTGGCTGTAATAAAGGACATAGCCTAAAGTATCGACTTCATTCTTAATAGCAAGAAAAATAATCATAAGTTTATAGGCAATACATAGAGTGACATTGCAAAATTCAAAGATCTAGTAAAGTGCAAGCCTAAAGGCATATATAATGCAAGGTTGAAGGGCCTTCGGGAAAAGAAGAATAAGCCTAAGAATAAGATTTAACTTATATACTAATTGTTTTTCATTATATATTATGAAATAATATATGTTTTGATGAGAGAAACCTATCGTCAAGGCAAATACAACAAAAAATGTCTTCACTTTCAAGATAGGTGAATTTCTCAAGCATGTCCGAAAGCTTCAATGAAGCATTCCTAAAGGGGGCAAATACCTGTCAATCGGGGCTTGAGTACACGAAGATAATGATGGATCTCATTGCTTCAGAGCAATAATTATATTAATTTTATTTGTAATGATTGAATGTTAAATTAAAATATTCATTAAAATAACTAATTTAATTTTAATAATTATATCAAAATTTCTTTAACTTAAGTTATTTTAGTTCAAACATTCTTCATTTATTGTAATAGCATGGGTTATTTTTGTTCATTGTCATGTTATTGAACATGTGCTTCTACTATGTATTAACTATATATGGAACAATTTTTTTTTATATTGTGAAATAACTTCTCTGTGTATTTACTATATATTTTTTGTGTATTTATTATTTATTTACTATATATTGATGGTGTATTGAATGTGCATTCAAAATTGAACAAGTAAGAAAAACTATTTTTGATAAACATTCAAGATATACTATCAAGGTAATTTCTCTGTGTATTTACTGCATATTTATTGTATATTTATTGTGTATCAACATCGTATTCACTATGTATTTACTGCATATTAACTACATATTTATTGTTACCAACTACTTATTTATTGCGTATCAACAATGTATTTACTGTGTATTTATTATGTATTTATGGTATATAAAATGTTCATTCAAAATTGAACTTGTTAGGAAAACTATTTTTAATAAACTGCTGCATATTTATTGTATATCAACTGTGTATTTACTATATATTTGTTGTATATCAACTATGTATTTTTTGTTTATTTACTACGTATTATTGTATATCAACTATGTATTTACTATATATCAATTGTGTATCTAATGTTCATTCAGTGTAAACTTGTAAGCAAATTTATTTTTGTCGAGTTTGCATTCAAAATTGAACTTGTAATAAAAAAAATTTTTGATAAACTGTTAAGATAACATCACTATGTATTTACTTTGTAAGAAACATTTTTTTTGATAAACTGTCAACATAACTTTTCTGTGAAGGCATCAATTGATCAACTAGATATTCAATGTGTAACAAATGACAATTTATTAAATATTTTATTAATATAATAATCAATTTCAATACAAAAATTACCTTTATTTTAAATTTCTTATGTTATAAATGGTATAATTGTTATTTTACAATATATATTATTTTATAGAAAAAATTAATCAAAGAATAAAGTATAAATCTATGTTAATACAAAGTGTACACAAAAAGTTTATTTCATCGATGAACAAGATATAGTGTATGTCAATTCGGCCCTAAATTTTGGCATTTCTGCTTGTCTATCTTTATGTTCTACTTAGTTGACATTCTTTTGAAGAATAATTCTTTTTATATATTTGCAAACAAGTATTCTGCAATCAAAACTGTTGTGCTGGATTGACAAACAATGAACACTATGAAAATGCCATTATTTTATATCACTCTGAAAAGCTCTTTTTTTTTGTCCTCATATAAGTTTTTAATCTAAACATTATATCGAACACAAATTACTTGACTGGCCACACGAGAAAAAAATTAATATTATGTCATACTGCTCTCACTTATGATGGTAGGAAGGACTTCCTTGTGCGACAGATTGGGTAAGGAATTGTAAAATTTTCAAACATTTCCTTTAGCCTACCTATCAGAAAGGTCCAATACTGATTGTGGATGATTGGTTGAAGCAGAAGATTGCATACCTTCGCCGAAACCTTATTGACATGTTGGACTTACAAATAGGCATTCTAATTGTTTTGTTTGTATCCCTGCAAGAAGTTAATAAGGACATGGTTAATAGCTGAGCAAATAATATTATATAGAAATTATTTATTATGTGAACACTGACCCAATACATTGAAAAGACGTATAAAAAAGGTTGGCAAAGGCCAGGTATAAGTTTATTTTCTAAGATATTAATATAGAGAAGACAACCACATGATTATTATTCAGGAATTATTTAATTATAATTTCATCAACATCATATATGCTTATTATAATGTTCCTAGAATCAAATTTTGTGTCAGTCATGCAACCAAAGTCAATATGCATAAAATACATAGCAAATATGCAGTTGATATGCTGTGAATATACAGTAAATATGCAGTAGAAACACATTAAATATCTATAAATAATAGTTTCTCTTTACTTAGCATCTCCTTATCCTCGAATTCTATTATTTTACATGCAAATCAAGCAACTATTTGAAATGCATCCACCAGAATTAGATCAATTGGGGGCTCTATTCTTTACTTCATGTAGTTTTCAAAAGTTGTGAATGGTGTCTTGATGATTTTTTTTTTTGATCTCTCATTTTCTTTACTCTTCATGCTATATCGTCATACTCGTCCTCATCCTTAGAAACTATATCATCTAGAACTTTCTCCTTCTCGTCGATCGAATGAGGAATTGCATTAGTTGGGGCTTTCTCGTTACTGTCGAGCTTGTTCACGAACTTCAAATGATGTTGTTCGCGAACACAAATGAGCCGAACACATTATTGTTCAAGTTTGTTTATTTAAGAATCGAGTATTTAAAATATTATTCAAGTTTGTTTGTTTAATTAATTAAACAATCACAAACGAGCTTTAATCGAACTGAACAACGAGTATCTCGTCGAACGTTTGGTTCGCTTGCAGCCCTAGTTGTAGGGACACTTTTAGTTAGTTTTTTTTTTTTTACAAACTTGGCTTTTACTTTTGTAATACTTTTCTGTTGCCAAGAAATGTTGTAGATAGAACTCAGATTGAATTTTTGGATATATATATATATATATATATATTATATATATATATATATATATATATATATATATATATATATATATACATTTTTTTAGATTCAACGATCTTCTGCTTTATATTATATTTAGTAGTGTTTATGTGTCGTATATAAATTGGAAGTTTAGTTTCTTAGCACTTCTCCAATTAGATCTTGGGGTCAGCTTCTGCTTCTTGCCATGATCATGCACGATATGATCTGGGAGGTTGGGTCGGGTCATATTGGGTCTAGTCGTAACACCAATACTAAGTATTCAAGGCTAATTAAGACTCTAAAACAATCCTGCATGGTCTAGTCTTAGCTTGATAAACACGATTAATATGATGTTCTTACATTTGATGAGATTATCTACTATTTAGCTATGACCCCAATTATAAAGCATAACGAATTATTTTCTTATAAAAACTATGGCTTTTAATCCTATGACCAAGTCCCCATAAAATCACTCCTATCTTTAGTAGTATTAATTGTCTAATAAACTTCATTGGTCGCCCGCTTTAGAGCTGTATATTTGATAGTAACAATACAAAATATTTTATATCGAGCATAATTCATCTTTAATAATTTTGACAACTCATATGTCTATAGATGTATAACATGTTAGGAATGACCCTAGAATTATGCCATTTAATCATATATCATACTCCTCTTAAAATGACTCCCGTCTTTAGGAGAATTAATTATCCTACAAACTTCATTGTCTACTCACTTTAGTACACTATACATGGTAGTATTGGTCGAAAAATCATGTATGGGGTGTGATTCATTTAGAATAACTTTGATGACTTAAATGTTTTTAAGGACAACCCCTGAATTGTTGCCTCTGATAGCACAACATAGTTTTCATATAATGACTCTCATCATTAGGAGAATAAATTGTCATATAACCTTCATTGGTCCCGGCCACTTTAGAGATCTATACTTGATGGTGATAACAAGAAAAATTTTATATGGGGCATTTGTTCATCTTGAATTACGTTAATGACATAGATGCCTAGAACTGTGGCCTTTAATCCTACAACTTGATCCCAATAAAATGATTATTCTCTTTATTAATATTAATTATCCTAAAAACTTTTGTCGCCTACTATACTTAAAAAAAAAATCTTGTATGGGGCATTATTCATGTTGAATAACTTTGATAAGTTAGATGTCTATAAATGTTGTGCTCTTGAATTGTGTTATTTAATCCTATGACCTAGTCTCCATGAAATGATTCACATATTTAGGTGCATTAGTTGTTACAAACTTCATTGGTCACCCACTTTAGAGCTTTGTACTTGATAGCAATAATAAGATGTCACGCCTTAAGATTTAAATTGGAAGAGATACATCTTTTATCTTGTATTAACAAACCAAAGCTACTAATCATTCATATAAAAAATAAAGCATCGAAAAATATCATTTTCATATATAAACTGATAAACATCAATATATACATTTATATTTCTATCCCAAAAGTCATATAATATAGCTAGAAATCCTATCACATAAGTCAACACAAAATTTTCTGACTATAAAGAAATGAAAAACAAAATAAAATACCTATCAGTGTAACAACCCTAGATCAGCCTCACTCCACTGGGTCCTTACGCTTCCCTAAAAAGCATGTAAATCATGGAATATGCTAACAATTCAGTAGGTTAACTGAACCTACAATTATAATCAATGCACAAAAGTAAAAATAATATGCATGTAATCATTCATTATATCAGAATAAACATGTAATAGTAAGGACATGTGATAGTTAATATGAATAGTAGAAATTAATGCAATTACTATAAATCAATAAGCAATGTAAATCAATGTAATCAATAATTATATATTGGATTATTACATTCTATCATTCATATAATTCTATAAAGTACAACACAGTAGGTGAAATCATGAATCTGTGTATGTTTATATTTTACACCTTTGTTCTATCTCTATATCATATTATATGTGTCAATATGTCTATCATATAATAATAAGTGTTATATATATATATATATATATATATATATATATATGTATGTATGTGTATCATGTTCATGTATAACAAGCATAAATATAATATATCATGTGTATCAGGTGTTCTGGTATCGATCTTATCATTCTTATCATATTTCTGTATCAGTTATGTCATGTATTATGTTCATGTCATATCATATCATTTATTCAATTATCATATCATGATATATTTTATCAATTTCTATACAATTTTATCATATATGCATATCATGTTTCAAGCAATCCAAGACATCTGGCTCCTATAGTGTTTTCCCTCTATCAAGTCCTATCGGTAAACCATACAAGAATCAGTTTTAATAATATCAATCCAGTAAAAAATATTAGTAATATCATTCTCAATCACAAGTTAAATGACTTTCATATAAAAGTCATCACTTCTTACTCGTCGGTTTATCATATCATATCAGTTAATCTCATTATGCTTCTTTTTCCATATCTTTTAGGATCATACCACAAATCGTATTTAAAGAAAAGTCTGTTGGCCCACCCTCCTATATAGGATAATATGTTTTAAACTAACCTAAATCAATTAAATATTTCCAGCTAGCCTTTCTTGCTTTCATACATATGTCAAATCATATAAACACATAATAATAATTATCATATAAACATCTACTACAATTATTATAACATGTGAATCCACCCCGTGCGCTTATCAAAATGCATGTTAGATTAATAAATAGTAACTTTATGCAAGTCATGTATTTCATGCCTACATTTGAATGCACTAGCTCCTACACATTTTATACATGTTTTTTATATTCTTTATTTCATTCAAATTAATATATATACATAACAATTTGGTAAAATTTCAAAAAGCCTTTATCAAAATGCTTAGAATAATAATATCTATCATATATCAAAGGAATCATTTAAATTAGGAGAAAATACATTTTTTCAAGTTTAGGAGGGAGAAAAATCATAATCACTAAAAACAAACGTAGGATAAAGATTACTTACCATGATTAGATTACTCTTCATAACTAGACTAATGAAAAATACCAGCCTGAGTCTCACTTTCTCTCTCTTTTCTCTCCTATCATCACCCAACTATGCATATGATATGTGGGTAGGGAATGATGGTGGTGAGTTTTAAATAAATTTATTTAGATATTTTTCTATAAAAAAATAGCTTGATAATACAAGCACCGCGATGCTCCAAATCTCATCGCTACAACGCTCGCCCATGTTATTATAGAATAGAACAGACAGTGTCGCAACACCAAGTCCTAATGCCATTGTGTTCTCATAGCCATACCTCAAAGTACATAGAGGGCAGCGCCGTAGAGCTCGACAACATAGATCCGCAATGCTCCCACCCAGATTTTTATGCATGCAAAAAAAAAATTCATCTCAATCATTTACAGGACTTTAATGTGACTTTAATCATGTGAAGACTATGGTTATTACATATTAAAAAAAATAATATATAAGGCATTGTTCATCTTGAAAAACTTCAACTGCTTAAAAGCCTAGAATTATGACCACTAATCGAATGGCCTAGACATCATAAAATGATTCACATTTTATGAGTATAAATTGTCCTGTAAACTTTATTGGTCACCCACTTCAAATAAAAATCTTAAATGGAGTATACTTAAAATGCATAGAAATGTAAAACATGCGATGAATTATGGCATTTAATCCTAGGAAAATGATTCACATATTTAGGTCATATGACTAATGTCATATTTTCTATTATTTATTGAATGTTTTAGAATGCCCACAATCATGCAAATGGTCCTATTGTTGACTCTTCCAACATTATTAACTCTGCATGCAATGAGTTTAAGGTTCTAATTAAATAAATCAAAAAATATATATTTAAATTTTAAATTATTTAAAAATATTATGGATAAATTCTCTTTATTTTTTAATCACATTTATATTATTATATCATTTAGACAATATTTAAATAATTTTAAAATTCATCACAAACACTTAATTGTTGATCCCCATCTACTTGTAAAGTCATGAGTCAAATATCGTGTTGCATAGATCGACTCCATTGTGTCATATTAAGAATCCAATTCTCATTTCAATATGATAAAAAAAGTCATCATACTTCTAACCACAATTCTAATTCATAATAAACTTCTAGCTCAAATCAAGATCAATAAGCAACCATTTGAAGGATGTCGAGCTTAAATTAATGTTTCATTTGAGATAATTTTATTACTGTTTTTAAAACAATTTTCTAAGTAAATTTTTCTTTAAAAAAACTAGTGACAAAAAAACCATCCTGAAGCAATTTTTTGTTGCCTTCTAAAATAATTTTCTAATATAAAAATATCATAAACTACAAATTTTTATAATAAAAATTGCTTTTGAAAGCAAAAAAAAAGCTCCCCCAAACAAATCCTAAATCAAACTACCACAAAATCAGATAAAAATAAATGTATGATTGGATCAATTTGACTAAACGAACTAACCATACCTTATCTGAATTGAGATTAGATCAAACAAAACTTCAAGCAAATTTGGGTCAACTCGCAGATCAAATGACTACTTTGCGATGAAGACAGCCTAAAATATGAATAAAAAAGAAATGTTAATGCGGGTGTGAGCACCCGCTGTTACTTTGGCGGTGTAACTAATCTTTCGGCAGAACCTAGCGAGGCCACCAACCGGCATTGGGGCCACACTTGTTTTGCCCCCACTAAAGAGACGAGGCCATAATAGAGGGAATTCGAATCCGGGATGGGGGGTTCCCAATCATGCTCGCCCACCAATCACCCTAAACCTCGAGGGATATATTGTCATTCAAATGCTACATAATTGTTTGAGATTAAGGAATTGAATGCATATCGACAGCTTTATGACTTCGTTAAAGAGACTAAAATAAAGTGCATCGGCCTAACCGAGTATTTGCAGAAAGATTGACTAAAAATCAGTAAAATGTTACTGATTACAGCTGAATTCAAAAAGATAAAGGAACCTTTTGGTTGATTGAAAGCATTCTTGGTTCTTAAACATTCCAAGGTGAATGAATCTTCATAAAAATTCTCAATAAGGAGCTAAAATCTCTATTATTTCCTGTAAGGTCTTCATGGAAGGGTAAGACAGCGTTCAGATCCACAAGAAACGGGAGAGTAAATCAGAAACAACCACCCAGCTGCAAAAAAAAAATAGTGGAGTTTATGTTAGAGGAGGAATTTGCATTGAGCAAAGAGAATTTTAAGTAAATGGAATTAATTAATGCGAATTTTGAATACATTTCATTTCAGTTTTAATTTGCATCAAAAGAACTATGAATGAATTCATGCTCATTTCAGCAGTACTTGAATTCACAGTTATAGTGCCATATAAGGCAAGAAAGTTTATGGTTGAACCGACCGGTTTGATCTGATTTTAAAAACCATGCTTAAAATCCTCCTTGGCCATCGAAAAATTCATCAACTACCATCACTTCAGTAGGTACGATTAGTCAAATCATGCACATTTCTTGGTTGATGGTTCCAATGGTACAGAGAGATTATTCTGTGCGGACATCGGACGAGAGAACCGTCCGGTACTGCTTGGTACCGAGCGTGGTACCGACGCTCAGTACAGCTCAGTACCGCGCTTGTTACACCGAGCGCAGTAGATTTTTGGGATGATGTTGCTCATTTTTATTGACCTCTGGATGACGTCCATATTCCGCACCGAATAATTTGTCCCACACCCCAACTGGTGATGGCGGGACATGACATGATTAAATACTTTCCAGTTCAGTGCAATCATCACAGACGCTTCAAGACCATCTCCAAAATCCAAGATCTAGCCACAAAAATTACCATTAAACAAAATTCTAAAGTTATTCCCTGCCCAACCTTCTTAAAAATCTATTCTCAGCCACTGCTATCACCATGCAAAGAAAAAAGTTATTTCCTGCCAAAACCATATCCAGCCACAAAAAAACGAACTTTTTCTGTCATTCTCCTCTGAACACGCAGCCTCTTTTCCTTGGTGAATAATGCAGAAAGTTCTGAAAGCTTCGCCAACAATGAAGAAACCAGGAAATTGTTAGAACGGTCCAGCCAGTCCAACGGGACCGGCTTACGCGAATAGAGGCGGGCATTTCCGCCTCCTGTACGCGTCGAACACATGCCCGGGCATGCGTGAGCTGTTTAGGAAAGATTTTTGAGGGAGGTAGGAGGGAAATTTGAATGTAGGGCCAGTTTAGGGATTTCCTTTTGATTTATATGCATTAAATAGTTTGTTTTCTTAGGATTAGGGCATCTTGAATTTGGTTGAAATTTGAGATCTCTTATTTCTTTGGGCTCTAACGGCGTCTACAAATTTGGGAGAGATAGATCATCCTCTCGAATAGAGGATCAATTGTATATTGGTATTTTCCATTTCCCTTTCATCAAATAACAAATTATCTACTTTTTCGTGGTTTTGTGTGGATCTTTGTGGAGAATTTTGCTGTTTTCTGAAAATTGATAGGGAATACTTGAGATCTACAAGTGTTCCCTATCAGAAATCTAGCCAAACAATGGACACAAAAACCAACTGCTACTATGATCTACCTGCTCTTAGTAACAAATGATCTTTCTTCAGGTTACAGTAGCACTAAGCTTTGACAATTAAAACAATACTTTCTTGATATCCAAACAATAAAATATCAAATAAAAAAATAATTCTTTAATAATGCTGAACGATTATATCATACAGCGTTGCATACCGAAATAGCTTCAATCTCTTCTTTTGAGACTGGTGTACGCTTTGGTAAAAGTGAAGCCTTTCCTCCTATAGCAGCATTGGTAGGCGGAGCTGGCACATCTGAACGAAATCTGTAGCCTCGACTCCCACCACCTGATGCAGGTGTCGGTTGAGCTGGAGGAGAACCTGTCCATCAAACACCATTTAGGCTAACGAACGATGGATAACTCAACAAGTCAGACTGCAAGTTGAAGATAACAAGTTCTGAAAGAAAAACTAAGAAGTCTCTCAGGATAAATGAGAGATATTAGTTAAATACAGAACCAAAAAAGAGAAGCCGAAATAGAGAGAGACTTCTAAATTTCATCATAACCGAGGCAGATATGAAACTTGTTCAAAATTTAAGTGAGGGAAACAACATTAAAAGAAATTCTCATCATGTAAACAAAAATCTATAGCTAGAATGTCCGGTATAAAAGAAACATTATTGGATGGAAGAAGACTGCTAGTCCATGACAGCTTCTCCTAGATGCAAATTTAGGTCAAGGTAGACCAGAACCAAGACCTGTAATCTACATGAAAGGAGGCTAGACCAAGAGCTTGTCTTTTCTTTTAAACTATTTAGCAAACTAGTTAAAACCAAATTAGGCATAGAGCATTTTTTCCTTGTTATTCTTCTTGATCTACGTCAAGAAGGAAAGAAGAAAGACTAGAGAGAGAGAAATCATAAATATTTTCATTCCATCCTTTCTTACAATAAGTGGTGTATTTATAATACTTGGCTAGACCAAGTTTACAATATAAAGCTGGTCTGCCTAAAAAAACTTAAAAGTAAGACTAGACTAGTTCTTTATTACATATGTGGACCCATTTGTCATTTATGCTTGTGGAATATATTTGCGTCTTCTTCTTTGGTAGGCTTCATAGTTGTTAGTTGTTCCGCCATGTTTTTTGCCCATGCTTTGCATTTTATTTTTGGATCCAATCTCATATGTTGACGTCTAACACTCTCACCACCATAGAAAATAACCTTGTCCTCAAGGTTGAGGGAAGGAGAAACGGAAGAGGGGGAGAAATTCAAGATGACTGTCAAGAATAGTTTGATGAACATTTTTTTAGAATGTATTCTAACTTGTGAGAGGTAGAAAAAAATGAATTAAAAAAAAAAACTCTATGTAATTCATCAAAAAATTTATGTAATATTGGAATAGGATATTAATATCTAATGGTGAGTATATTGAGGGCTCTAGAATTGATGCAAAAATACCAAGTACCATCTAGCTTAGGAAGAAATAATATTGGAATAGAAAAAGAGTTAGGATTATGAATAGCATTCTTATAAAAATTTGGAGAATGATAAGGACATATGTTATCTAGATAATATAAGGATGGGAAATGAATATGATGGGCAAAGGTCAGAGAAGGTGGCGGTTGCGGTTGTGGAGAAGGAATTCGTTCGGAGGAATCAAGGATGGCTGTGGAAGAGGAAAGATCTTGATGGAATGGAGAAGGTAAGTGGTCAATGCACAAACTATTAAGTTTAGAATCAATAGAATGCATGAAAATATGGGCATGTTGAAGTGATGAGCCAATGGAGGCAATTTGCACATTCACTTGTTGTAGAGATTTGTGTATTTGGGAGAAATATAATTCTTGATAGGTTTGCATTGCCCTGAGAGATTCAACCAAACCAGCGTTTTTCATGGTGAGAGTTCTTTGGTGGCTGATAAAAGATGTGGTGCTTGATAAAAAGAATCGGGAGCTGATGTAATCTTGAAAAAAAAAAAAAAAAAAAAATGCATCGTTGGATGGCTGCAGTTGGCCCAAAGGGTCTGTTTATGATGGCGGAGGGACTGCTGGAATTGTTTTTTGGTGATAGCGTACATGTCAGAAGGTGCTGTTTACTTGGGTGCAAGTTGTCAAGCTGCTATTCTTGCAATTCTTCCCGGTACTGTATGGAAATTTCTTCCACTCCTGTTTCTATCTTTTCTAATCCAGGAGGCTCTCAAGGACCTCTAGATCCAATGAGGTACATCAACAACTCTAATGGGAGGCTACAAAATCGACAATAAAGAAAGGACCCATTTAGCTTGAACAAGCTGGGAATGTTAAACAAAAGTAAATTGCACCACCAAATCTATCTGATAAACCCTAACCCTCAATTTACTATGTCTTGCACTACTTACTTCATCCTATCAAACTTCCAAGATTTTGTCATTGATCTACGATATACAAATTCCAACCATCACATCACATTTTACCACATTTTTCACATCCAAATCATTGGTTTGAATGACCATTAGGCAATGCTCTTTGGTTGAAGTAGGAGAATGACGGGATTAGAGCACATATGAATTCACTAATAAATGCACGAAGCCTTCAAGGACACATTTTTTAGTCCTGCAATGTTTAGTCTCACTTCGGGCTATCCTTGAAGGCTTCGTGCCTTTATCAGTAAGACTAAACATTGCAGGACTACGATCATTCATAAAGGCACGAAGCCAACAAAATGTGTCCTTGAAGGCTTCGTGCCTTTATCAGTAAGACTAAACATTGCAGGACTACGATCGAAGTGAACTTCCTCTTTGGTTGAAGTAGGAGAATGACGGGATCTCCTGGAAGACTCTCCAGGATGTCGACCGTCAATATAATTGTTGTCATTATGGGCCTTCTTTTGGACCCATCTCTGACGAGTTTTGTTAGCAGGGGCGGATCTCCGGGAGACAGCTCCGGATGTCACACCCGATCTAATCCTTTCTTCCAGGATATTTTCTCTTTGAGGCTTAGGCCTCCAAACTTGCTTCCCCTTCCACCGGGACCTTTCGGCGGCGGATCCCCGAACATATGGTTCAGGTGTCACGCCCTGATGCTCACCGCGTGGAGCTTGTTGTCGGTAATCCCTTCTTTCAACTATCACAGCAGATGATAGTCTATCTCTTGGAGGAGTTCTTCGGGCCTCAACAATCAATGGCCTTTGGGACTTCTTTTTCATTAGACCCTTCTCCTTAACTGTCTTCAAAACTCGATGGACTCGAGTAGACAGACATTCGGGCTCTTTTATCTTCTGAGGGGTCGGGGCTTCAGGTCGACGCTCCCAGAAAGATTTCTTGAGCTCACCAGATGAGCTATTTTTCTTTACCCACTTCAGGTTAGAAAACTTAATTTGAGTGGGGATATTGACTTCTGGTTCTTGTGCTGGCTGGTTGGAGGGATGAACTGGTACTGTCAACTGCTGAG
Source organism: Dendrobium nobile (assembly GCA_022539455.1). NCBI lineage: Eukaryota > Viridiplantae > Streptophyta > Magnoliopsida > Asparagales > Orchidaceae > Dendrobium > Dendrobium nobile. Next base: position 43,601,530 of record CM039722.1, read on the forward strand.
CACGTAGCTCTGCATTTCTCTTCCTCCTTTGCCTTCTGTTGAGCTTTCCGCCAGATGAGGAAGCCTCAGCATCATACCTCCCAGGTGCAACAGTCTCTCTGGGCAGGTTAGTGGTGTTCGCAGTCACCATGGAAAATTTTCTTCCAGTGACAACCCTCTCTGCAGTAAGGGTTTCAGGCTGGGATAGTCATTCAAATACAGAAACTCTTTCTTGGGCAGCACCTCTGGTAGCATTCCTTGCAGAGTGAGACATTCCAGAAAATTCTTCAGAGTTTACGCCGTACACAGGGACGGCTGCAGCCCTTGCAATAGCTGCTGAGAATTCGAATCAGCCAAAGTGGATGGTGGCTCCAGTATTTCCAGTTTCAATGACAGCATTCGCCAGCTGAATCTTGGCTCCTTGTCCCAGTTGGACGGTCATTGGGGTGTCCTGCATTTTCATTCTGCACAAATGAAAGGCAGGGGTTAGTGATCAGAATTGATACATCACCCCACACTTTCATAGAACAGAAATAACGCAGAACAGATGATAGAAGAAGGTAAATTAACATAAAATTAAAAGCCCTGCAGATTGAACTTCCATTGATCTTATTCATGCTTAGGTGGTCTACTGGTCCGTCGTACACGTCGAGGACGGAAGCCTGAGTTTAGAGGGTTATACCTTTGGGGCCGGTGGACCGGCGGTCGAGGTTCGAATGTCGAGGTGAGAGGGAAGAGGCAAGCCATTTTTTTTATCCTTTATTATAATTTATATTAATTATAATAATAATAATTAGATAATTATTAACAATAATTAATTACTAATTAACAATTAATTATAATTAATGAGCTAATTTTAATCATAATTAATTTAATGATTATAATTAATTTGGAATTAATTATAATCAATAAAATAATTATAATAAAAAATTAACTAATAATTATTAATTAACTATAATTAGATAATTAATTATTATAATAATTAAATAACTATTAAATATAATTAATAAGAATTATAAATAAAATAGAATAAATAATAATAGTTAAAAAGAAATCCCTCGGCTCGGCGGGATTACGGGATTAGCCGGAGAAGGCTAAGTCCAGCCAACGATTTTTTTTTGTGCGCTCGTTAAATCCCGGCGATGGTTAAATCCCGGATTTAAAGATTTACGGCTTAAATCCCGTATTTACTAAATCCCTTGGTTTGGCGGATTCCAGGGATTTGGCCAAATGAAGCATACGAAGGGGAGAAAGTTACCCTTACAGAAAGCGTGCTCCCTTTCTCCCGATCAAAATGCCGTAGCTTCCGGTCCTGCAGGGAGGAAAAGTCGGCGGAAGGAGCAAAGTCGGACAGCCCTGGAGGAGTCGGAGAAGCCGCTCGAAAGGGAGAAGGTTATCTCTGCAGCCGGCGAGCTCCTGAGTTGCTTCCGATCAAACTGTCGTACCTTCCGATCCGGCTGGGAGGGAAAGTCGTCGATCGAGTGAAGCCGAATAGCACAGAGGGAGGGATCGAGCGAGAGAGGGATCGGGAGAGGAGGGAGCGTTCGTGCGTGGAGAGGAGGCGAAAGCCCTGTCGCTTTGGGCTTTTAATGACTCGAACGAGTCGTGCGAAGGAGAGGCGACGACGTGCTGCGGCAGGGGAGCGACGTGCTCTGGCAGCGACTTGCGTCGTGGGATCGCAGGGAGTAGGTAGGATTTGATTGATTTTTTTCTCTCTTTTTTTTTTTATATCAGAGGTCAACATGTGTCCAATCATTCGTTGTATTTCCTAGACAAGCTTTAAGGCATCCGACAACGAGACATAAGTGTTACAAAAGAATGTTCATTAAACAACTAGGTATAAATGCTATAGAGGAAAGTTCCATTCATAAATGTTCTACTTATCTTGAGGAGCTAGAAGTATTTATAACAAATAATAATAATAATAATAATAATAATAATAATAATAATAATAATAATAAATATGTGCATGGTTTACTTTGGCAACAATTGATGCTATTTAAACCAAAAAAAACCAAATCTATTAAAAAAATATGAAACAAAAATCAACCTCCATTAAAACAAACCAACCTAATTGAGTTGATAGGTTAAGTTTGGTTTAAGTTTGATTTTAAGTTTAAGAATCTAATCTTGAAGAAATGATTTTTACATTTCAACCGTTGAATTTCATTTGATTTGGTTTTAAATGATTTTCAACAGTTTGAACTAGTTCAAAATGACAATTTTTTTGTAAATAAGATTAGTGTTGGAATTTCATTTAATACAAACTCCCTTATTATAAATAATATATAATTTGTAAACAAATGAGACTTGAAATAAATTTCACTAGTATAAATTTATCTAGTAAATAATATAAATTTATGCACAAATCAAAACTACCTAAAGAGGTGCCCTTATTTTTGAAATTTCTTCCAAGCTTGGTTTCTCTCTTAAACAAGTGTACTAAGTGCCAAAGAAGACAAAGTATCTTAACAGTGGTCCTTCTAACTCTCTTTCCATTCTTGTTTAGGCTGACGGTGTTTTGGACCAACAAGACTTCTTTTCTCGACTAAAGACAACAAAATATATAGCCAACATGCTAAAGAAAAGCTAATAAGAAGTTACAAACAATCAGCAAGATGTTTATGATTCCTCAAACATGATGCAAATTTAGTTTTGTCGATAAGGATTATGAGTTATGGAGCCCTTGACTATACATTGCTTTTAAAAACCAAGACTATTTGGCCAACATATTAGGTAAAATAACCCATGAGAATATCCTCTAAAGATAGCAATTACATGAAGGGGAATAGAATTTTTTGAGTTAGGAAATGTATAAGTTTTCAATCAAATATTCACAAGACACTATCATGGCAATTTCAACATGGACTTGGACGATAAAATTAATTTGGGACTGATTAATATAGCTCAAATCCTATTGGGCATGTCACTTGCTTCTATGATAGTGTAATGTGGAATCCCTTCCTATAAGACAATTCCATTATAGAAATTTCCAAGATTGTAGCACTATAGCAACGAGCAACATACCAAGAATGGGAATTGTAGCACACAACAAAAGAATCAACACTGTCGAAATTATTGCTTTATCTTCAGCGACACTTAATTTCTCTAAATTGTAATAATCACCATAGTTTTCCTCCCATGACTTCAAATTCCCACAACTATAAAGCATTATTACTATGTAGCAATCAACACTTTTCAGCAAACTATATACGCTCGAGAACATAAGTGTCATCAGCCATCTCTTGGTCTTTCTTTTATGAAAATAAATATATGAAAATTATGAAATCTAAAGTTATTTTATACTTTTTAACTGCCAGGAAAATTGGAACCTACCTCTATTGACTAGATCAAAGAGTAATTTTGAAGAATTTTTATTTTGAACCTCTATGAGCTATAAATAAGGCCACTGAGGCATATAATATTTATTCAATGGTTCGTTACAATTTTTAATTTCTTGATGATAATTTATTCAATGACGAACACCAGGTCTTGCTATTCCTTTTAAGTGTTTATCTCATTGTTCTTGGTTTTAATTTGTATTGCAATTGAGCTGCATGCATGATTGAAAAATTTTCAGGTGCAAGATGTGCCAAATTTCATTGAGTTATGTGAGAGTGAGAGTGAGACTCACACATCACTAAAATTTATATATTTCTATTATTTTTCTTGAGAAATTTCAAATATTGGAAACTATTTAACTATTATTATGAATAAAATAAGCATGCTTGCATATTTTACATTAAAAGAGACGAATATGTGCTGAATTTAGTAGTTGTAACCAGCAAATTATGATTTTTAATTCATTGTGTAGTTCATCCTAACCCTATACCCTTAAAATCTCTTCATCATATTGTATTATGAAAATCTAACTGATGCATGAAGCTAAATATGGTACATGTATCCCAACTTATTGAAATTTAGCTCTTTAATCCCACACGGAGAGGTTACTATGTTCATTAAGTTTTTAAAATATGTTTTATTTGGAATTCAAAGGAAGACTATTTAAAAGAAAATCAACTTTTCTTCAAACAACTAGAAGCGTCATGCCTTAACGTAAAATGATAGATTAGCTAAAGCTCAGAACATTATGTACTCATAGACAATTCTATTTCAACTAGCTTAGTACTATTGAAGTTTACATGTTACCTTCTACAGTCTTAAATCTATGCATGCATTCCTTGGAGCTTCTGCAAAAAGTTTCAACCAAAGACTAGAACATGAAAAGTAATTATTGAATCTGCCGAATACCAAGTATGCAAGTTCCCGGAGAGAAAAAAAAAAACAAAGCTTTCAGCTACTGTAAATTGGTTAGCTTCAAAAAGAACTAATAAAAACTAAGATAAGATGAGTAGGGTCCAAATACACCACAGATAAATTAGAGATAACCCTGGCATCTAATAAACATAGAAAACAACTAATTCTACAAAACAATAACGCGGTGAAACTGACCGAAATTGAACAAATCCTTCAGGTCAGACTGTGAGGATGCTCCGGATCCTAAAGGCGGAAAGCCAAAAAGCAAAAAAGAACTCATTAGATAATGAGAAGAAAATAAATAAACCAGACAAGATAGCGGATTAACAAGATGCAGCAACAGGCGAAATTTCAAGGCGAGAAAACGGGGTACCTGATGCCGGCTTGGGATGCCTTTGAGGGAATTTGATACGAGGAATCCGCTTCATCGCCTGCGTAACCCCCATCGCCCCGTCTCGCTCGTTCTTCCGACCGGTCGCTCGCTTTCCTAGGCGTTTTCTTCCGCCCCGATTTCGACTCCTCCTCGACGACGTGGTCCTCCGAGTACACGAGACAAGGGCGTTACTCGGAGAAATTATTACGTACGGTCACTTAATTTCAGGAGGCCAATCAGCGGGCTCCACATCATCAAATTACACATCAATATATAACCAAATTAGTCAATAATAATATAATATCTCTAAAATAAGTTAACCATCTATCAATTAAAAACAAACCTGCTAAAATAAATTAAACTAAATTGTTAAAAGAAAATAGTTAGCTTAGTTTTGAATCAGGCTTTAATCAAATTGTTAAATTTGATCCGGCTTAAAATACTAGTTGATTTTCACTAAAACAGAACCATTTCACTCAAACAGAACCAATAAGCATATATGATTATGGAGAAATTATTCTGTGCGAAGTCCAGAAATAAAATACCGTCCGGACGGTGAGCGTATACACTGTATATAAATAGTATCAATAAAAATTTATACACTATGTAAAAATTTATATACATTATGTACGCTCACATGTCCAAACAGTTATTCCCGTCCGGTCTCCGCACAAAATAATTTCTCCTGATTATGGGGCTGTTTTCTTAATTTTGCATGCAACTTGGCACGTCGGCGGAATTACTATAGGGGCATTGGGGGCACGTGCCCCCACTGACTTTTTACTTAATGACTAATTAAATATATTTATTGATATCTAATTATAACTAAAAGCATATTTTAGGGTTTTTGGTTCTAAAATTACGCTAGCGCTGCATTACTGTGGTCCTACGGACGACAGAAACTCTGTGACGGGAAATCGAAAGGACAAAACATAAAACATTCAAACGATATCTCTTTCTTGTGCACGACGGCTCGTCGGCTTACGACCAGACGGCGAAAGATCAGGCAGACGAAAGGGGCTGCGTGCTCAGCGGACGGTTCAAAGGGTATTTGATTCTGAACTCATTAGAGTAAACAAATTAGATGATAATTAGCATTAGTTGCAGTAGCACATAATCATGTTCAAGTTGCTTCCTTCTTTAATAATGTGACTAGTTTGTTAAATATCGTTGGTAATTCAAGCAAAAGAAGAGATATGCTAAAAGGAAAGCATTATGACAAAATACTTGAGCAACTAGAAAGTGGAGATATTACCAAATGTAGAGATTTAAATCAAGAAATTACTCTGCAAAGACCAGGAAACACTTATTGGGATTCCCATTATAATTTACTGATCAGTTTAATTCTTCTGTATGAATCTATACCAAAGGTTCTTGAGATATTGATACATGAGGGATGTAGTAGTGAGCAAAAAGGTGAAGTTTATTCCCTACTTGAATCCATTCAAACTTTTGAATTTGTTTTCAATTTGCATATGATGAAGACTATTAGGAGGTACAAACCACTTATCCCAAGTAATGCACAAAAAAGATCAAGACATTATAAATGTCATGACTTTGATCAAAGTTTCTAAATAAAGACTTCAAAATATAAGAAATGATGGGTGGGATAATTTTTTTAAGGAACTTAAATTATTTTGTGAGAAGAATAACATAAATATTTCAGACATGACTGATACATTTGTGCTCAAGGAAGATCAAGACATCGTACTGAAAGTATAACAAACAGACATCATTATCAAATCAAATTATTTTACACTGTTATAGATATGCAACTTCAAGAGCTCAACAACAGGATTGATGAAATTAATATTGAATTACTAATGTGTGTAGCATGTTTGAATCCGTGTCAAATATTTTCAACTTTTGATAAAGAACGATTACTATGTCTTGCAAAAATTTATCCGTCATATTTTTCAAAAATGGATCTCATTATACTAGACAATCAAATTGAGAATTTTATTATTAATATGAAATCGAATGATGCATTTATGAGTTTAAAAGGACTTGGAAAACTTGCTCAGAAAATAGTGGAGACTAGGAAGAAAGACATTTATCCTTTTGTGTTCTTACTTATAAAGCTCGTCTGATATTGCTAATTGCTACAACAACAGTTGAATGAGCATTTTCTGCAATGAACATTATAAAGAATCATTTACACAATCATGTATAGACTTGTGGATGAATGACTATTTACGTACTTATATTTAAAAAATATATATTTAATAGTACAACAACAACATCAAGCCTTTATCCCACTACGTGGGGTCGGATATATTTAATAGTATTGATAATAATTTGATTGTACAATGATTTCAATAAATTAAGACTCTATGGAAAAAATTATAGATTGCTAAGAAGAATCTCAAGATTTATTGTTCTCAATTGTAAGTTTTTTTTATCATATATTTTATTTTATTTATAATGAATCAAATGATTTAAAAATAATTAAAAACCACCCACGCCAATCCCAAACCCGGATGAAAGAGTTGAGAATTTTTTTACTTGAATGATTTGTGCCCCACTTGAGAAAAATCAAGGCTCCGCCCCTGCCTCGGCAATCAATCCATTAAATATCTGAATATTTATATAAAATACTCTCATGCATGAATTGAAAAAATAATACCTAATTATGTTATTTAGACAGTATCGTCCATGCAAGTTGTATTACTTACATAAAAAATAAGATAATATAAGACTTATACTAAATATTATCGAATGCTTTAAGATCTATTTGAATTTTGCAGTAACTGTCATTACTTTTCTGGAAGGAAAAAAAAACACATGGCTTATAAAAAATTAAAAGACCATGCATGTTGTTTTAATATATTTTTAATTACTATATTTTAATAATATGATGGGCTTAAAAATTACGTTACAACTGATTTCTATCATTAAATAAATATACATAGATATCAAACAAAACTTTAAATAATTGAAAAAAAAAGCATTTAAACGTAATGCCACAAGTATAATTATATTATTTCATAAATAATTTTAAATTTTTAATTGCACTTTCAACATATTAAAAAATTTATTATTAACAATATTAGTAAATAAAATTTTAAATATCCATTTGACTTATTTAATAAAACTTAATCTACAGGGCATAGAGCTCACATTTTTCAAATTAAAATTGTAAAAACCAAACAACCATGAGCAAAATGATACCACAAGTGCCTATACAACAGAAATCCCATACACACAATCCAGCTTCAATACGGAAAATTATTAGGTGCGGATACAGGATGTAGAAGTACGTTAGGACTCTAATAAAATGTCGACACGTGGAGCAGACACGTCGATATTCAATTGGATTTCTTTTTTAGTTTATACATTTAATGTGTTTGCAAAACTGTAAGACCAGCGCATCAAAATCGCAGCCACAGTGTAGGTTAAGTGCAGGTAAAATGCAATAAAAAAACGCAATAAAAGGGCAATCAAAGCGCAACTAAAGTGCAACTAAAGCGAAGTAAAAAAGTGCAGTCAAAACACAACTAAAGTGCAGATAAAACACAAATAAAGCGCACAAAAGTACAACCAAAATGCACTCCACATCTCAAATTTTAAGTGAATGTCCTGACATATCTCTACGTCCAATATCCGCACCTAATAATTTTCCCTTCATTACAGGATCAATTGACAGATCTGGGCAAAAATCTGAATGAACACGGTAAGGTAACTGGAAAAAAAACCCACTATACATCTTGAAATTACCAAAGGTTTTAAGAACAGAATCAGAGAATGATGCACTAGCAAAAATCAAATAAAAAAAACTATAAATCCAATCGCAAAAAACACAATGAGATCAGCTACCTGTAACGTTCAGTGCGCTAATATCCTCAGGCGGCGGCTTTATATACTTGCCGAGAGATTTCTGGCGGATACGGCCTCTCATTCTGCGGAGCTTATCTCTGCTGTGCTGTCGCCGTCTCTCCCGCAGCTGGTGGCGAATGTTGCGCTCCCTCTCGTAGATTCCATGCCAGAAAACCTCCCCAGTTGACGGCCACAGCCACCGGCGGTCAGGATGCTCTGAATCCCACTCTTCAGCCAAGTCCTCGTCCATGCTCTTGAGGGTGGCGAATGAGAACCATTTGATCCACATTTTACCTCGTCGGCTCTTCAGGTTGTGCTGTTCCTGCATGGCTCCAGTTTCTGGATTCACATACACGATCCGACGTGCACTGTGGAATGCCCACACGTTAACGAGCAGCTCGAGAACTCGAGAATAGCAGTGCCTATCCTGTATACAACATGCTCCAGTGAAGGTCATTATTTTATACTCTAAGATTAGAGTTCAATAGGGAATTTAAATAAAAATTGCATATAGATTGGTCGGCGAACACTAGAAAGAACTCAAGGGCGCTAGCGCTATGTTCTTCACTTTTGTCAACTGAAGTCACGCTGCGCGCCAACTCGAAACTAACTGGTAGCTTGATAGAGCAGAGCGCGGAGCCCCTAGTCTAAGGGAGTAGAACCGTTAGTTTATGCTGTCTTACTACTCAAATCAAAGAAAAAAGTATCAAGAATGACATTTTGTTGTACAGTTAGTTTTTGCTAGTGAAAAAGGTGACCGAACTGGTAGGTTACTTTTTGAATCGACAGTAGGGATGAAGGGGGAAATAGATCAGTTGGTTAGAGTGCTGGTCTGTCACGCTAGAAGTCGATCTAAAGAGAACTTTTTTATTTTTATTTTGGTTTACAGGTCTTCTAATCTAATTTTCTTTGTGAAGAAAGCCAATAAGCATTAATATTAAGGCTTCATTAAGGATACTTTTTAACTTACTGATTGCTAAAACTATTTTTTAATAAAAAAGAATTTTATAAACAGAAAAAAATAACAATCAAAAGCTGTCTCAAATAAAACCTAAAACTAATCAGAAGAGAAAGGAACTATTTGAAAGTTGAAAGACTATGTTTGGGTGTGCGCTTCATCCAAATTTTCATTCAAAGATTACAGTGAACTTATAACTTGTAATGTGTCATGTTTTTCATAACTTGAGAATTCATTTGGAATAGGACTTCAGTTCATCAACTAAACGGAAGAAGATTGTCACTCAACGCACTATTGAACCCATTCAGCTAATGCAATCAAAATATGCCCAATTAGACGTTGAAATTTTTGGGAAGATTAATAACAAGAAATATTCCTTTAGTTACCTTTGCAGAAGACTATAATGAATAACATAACACAAATTAAAATAAAAGATATCAAAACACACGTTATGGTGATCAATTATCTCAACACAGCCTTTCCACCTTCAGGGTGTGAATATTTGGTCAATTTACAAACAATGAAGGGTAACGGCTAGGGTGAGGACTGGTTTTAAATTAAGTGAAAGATGTATTGAATGATAATTTAAATATTATCAAAATAAATAAAAAAATTTACCAAAAACAATATGTAAAAGATTTATCAATAAACTTTGTCACATGAAAATTCAGGGTTCGTACCACAAAAAATAAAACAATCATTTAACAAATTTGACCAAATATTAATCACACGTGCAAAACCAAACCCTAAAACAATTGGATGAAAAAAAGTATGATAGAAATTACTAATTTGATGATCCACGTAAGCCGGAACAAAATGATATGCAACCTAAATTATAAAAGTTAAGCAAATAATATGAAGACAGTAATGAAATAGCAAAGTACTGATATGCAACCTAAGGTGTACTGATAAGAACAAATATGTTAATCCAAACATTTAAAGATGAGATGGTAAGGAAAATTCAAAGCATCTAAACCATACAAATATGTTATGACTATGAACGGACACCCTATTTAAAGAAACAAAACTCAAATGACTTACATATCACTTGTAATTAGTTGTACTTTTTTAATCCAACCAGATAGATGGAGTTTTAAATTTTAAATTTCTTTTAAGGCACAACTCATTTACAAATTCTCTTAGAAATTGGCATAACTTAAAACATTTTTATAAGGCTTTGCTATGGAATTGATACATCTAGAAACAAAGAACTAAGACAAATCCATATGATATTGAACATTCATCATAGGAATAATATTAGTAGATAAAATCTTAAGAAATACTTCAAAAATTTGCTCATTGATGCATCAACTATAGGAGAGATGATTTGTTAACTCGTCAACTACAATATACATGATTCATTCAACTTCATGTTCAAAAGTAGATTCAACTTCAAATATAAGCTCCAATTCAAAATCAAGATTAGATCAAGAGTGAAGGAATTCAGGGTGAACACTTCTTCATGTTACAAAGATCAAAACAACATTATCGCAGAAACAACAATAATCAATTCAAGATCTAAAACCGAAGAAATATTAGAATCTATTATTGTAAGCAGTTGCAAAGATCAAAACAACATTATCGCAAAAGTAGCCAAACAACTCAAAAGGCACACGTGAATCACAAGACTATTTACCATCCAACGGCTACCTCAAAAAGAAATATAGGATCGCACGTGAACACAAGGTATTAGCTGCAATTTATCTGATGAAGAGTAAACAACCACAATCAGTGCTTGGACAAAATATCTCATGTCACATGCTCCAGTCCAGCAATAGCAGCAGAAGGAAACAACAATAACACATGCTAAAACGCAAATAGTGGCAACTTCACTCACAATACCAGCCCACTTAAAATTTTAATAGAAGGCATTGCGAAGATATTCTGCCTCAACCATGTTATTTGTTCTATGCATAATAAGCTATCTCTGAATCAAAAAGTCATTTCATAAAACAATAATAAGAAAGGTAATGTTACCGAACTAACAAATAAAAAGAACAAACGCTACTAATATTAAATAATGTATCATTTGCAAATATAATATTTAAAATATTCACCCATGAAATAAGGATGAAATTAAAAAAAAATCAAAATAATGGCAGAATTGTCATTTTAAAAACAATTAAGAAAACCAACTAAAATATTGCAGCCTATTAAAGTAACCTAGGCTTCGTTCACTTTCTTCTTTCTACCTACTTTAATGGTAGAAACACAGCCAATGAAAAAACATGAGCTGATTGAGTGAAAAAAATTATACATTTTTTTTCCGGTGTTCAACTGGCGATTCTGTTTATCAAGGGACATATATAAGGATGACTGTCGAGGTGCATGAAATGAAATCAAGCAGAGAATCTAAATTACCAAGACAAGTGTACCTTAGCTAAGCTCAAGTAACAATAGCCACTTCGATGGTGCTCGTCAAACATCAATGCATCCAGGACATCTACAAACATTCTGCAATGCAAGCGGCGGTCAAAGTTATAGAAATAAGACAGTCAATATGACTAAAAATTTTCATCACTTAACCAGAAAGAAATTGAAGAGTATTGTTCATCTCAATGAAAAATACTCAATGTTCAATAAAAAGATCGTGACTGGTTAAAATCAGAGTGAATTGAAAAGAAATATAACAAAGGATCAATCAATATCTTGAGATAAAGAAAATTAACTAAATATGTCTGCCATTTTTTTCATCCAGTATTAGTTTTGAAAAACAACATGGTCTACTTCAGTCAGAATCTAAGGGAAAATTGATTTACCAATCCAAGTTCTTTATGTACCAATCCAAGTTCTTTATGTACTTCAAATTTATTGCAAAACATAAAAACCAAAAGAGAGATGAAGTGAGAATTATAGACTCATTAGCCCAAACTCTCATATTTGAGGCAGTAGAAGTTCAAGAAGCATACATATGTCATAATATACACGTCTAGTTTCTATTGAGAGTAATATTTTCTGCACTCAATATGAACAAGCAACACCCAGAGATCATTATCCCAAGTATTGCGAACAATTATGCAAATATATTAATGTTCAAAAAATAAAACGACTGAAATGATACCAAATAGATCCTTCTACATCTTCATATGAACATACCAAGAAAGTCAACAAATGGATGGGGTTAAGATCATTACATTAACCTGTTCACTCCGAATTAACACCTGAATAAAATAAAACTTCGACCAGTTGATTTATACCAGTAGCTGGAAATCCGGGAGAATATTAAAGGTAGAGAATAGAGATAAAGCAAAATGAATGACAATGAACCAATGGACGACCGCAACATTGGGTAAGAGGACAAATCTCCTTTGTATTCTTGATCGAGTGTTACACTTGGAGCAGTTAAGTTCACGGAAATTTTCTTGGCCTTATTAATTTTATTAAATGTTTTAAATAAAATAATTATCATTATCCAAAGGGTAGAATGGACTTACGCCCATACAATTATATTTTCGGTCTTACAGGCAGCTCAAAAATGGAAGTAAGAAATGGAATGTTTTTTTTTTTTTTCTACAAGCATAAAGTTGGTGAACAAATAGAGGCATATGGACTTGCTTGGTTGCCTATTTTTATATACCTCATTTTCCTTTTATAAAAAACTTACTCTTTAAATTTAGGCTCACAATGAAGTTTGTGTTGAGACAACTTCTATCTGGCTGTCCTAAAGTGTAAGCGAAAGAGTATTAGAAATGACTTCAGAGAATTAGTAGTGGCAAATTCATCATGGAATGGGTTTCTAGTTTCACACTAGAGATAGAAATTGGATCTTGCCTTCTCTGGCTTGCATTTATCATCTAATTTAATTGTGAATAAATAAAATTATTATCAAAATATTTCCAATAATGTTGGAGCAAAGAATATTGATTCATTCTTTGATCAAACAAGAAAAGGTCTAGTGGGCCGTAATTTATTTGTCCACATGCACTCCAAGATTTAGAAATCTAATCTTTAATTAATCTATTAATGTGTAATAGAAATTGAATTTTACCAATTTCATTGGAGTCTTATAATTAAATTTTAATTTTTTATGGCAACAAACAAACTCTAAAAATTTATTTTTAGAAAAAAATCCTCAAATAGTCCCCATACTATTTATGTATGGCAAATTTAGTCCCAAATTATCACGTTGCTATATTTAATCCCGCGACTACACAAAATTGATCAAAAATAGTCCCTCATATTATAATTATGATATAAAATTGATTCCAATTTAATCCATCGACAGTTTGCTAAAAAAATGACGTGTAAGCATGAATCCCTCTTTGCAGACTTAGAGTTTCATTCTACTTAAGGAAGATTGTAGTTAACCAGATTTTTCTTAAAGATAGTATCAGGGTTTAGTAAGATATGGATCTTTACTTCCTATGAGCGCAATCCCTCATAGTTAATTACCTCACTTATTGTGTAAGAAAGAACTCTCGATTAAAGATGAATAGTTTAAGTGTTTTAGTCTCCTTTGTTGGGGGAATAGAGGTAAACCCGATCAAGATCATATAGTTCCGTTTTCCTGAGAATACCGTAGGTTTCAGTCTACCAACATTAGTGATCGTTAATCGTAGTATCTAGGGAATCTGATTGTCATCCATGGGTTGCTTCTTCTCAGGGATCCTGAGTAAACTGAGGTGGTTAAATGTAAATTATTATTTTATGGTGATATAGGGTTTACATCTATTAAAATACTCAGTAGTGATTTAGTTTGAGATTTATGACTTCATTTAGAAGTTACTCAGTTAATTGAATTGGTTCGGGGTTTATGGCTTTTGTTGGAAGTAGCCCGATTGTTTTAGGAAAAGATTAAGAGCTGCACAGGATAGACAAAAGAAGTATTATGATAAAAAATATAGGCTGGTGGAATTTCAGGTTTGTGACTTTGTTTATGTGAAAGTCTGTCTGATAAAAGGTTTTAGTAGATTTGGAAGAATTAGAAAACTAAGTCCAATATACAATAGACATTTTGAGATTGTTGAGAGAATTGATAGTTCTGCTTACAGGTTATTGTTGCATGATTATATGTTCAATCTACATAGTGTATTTCATGTATCTTCTCTAAGTGGGTATCTAATTATGGAAAGAGATTGTCTACTAATGATGTTGAGGTTCATCCAAACCTATATTATAGAGAAGAGCAATATAGGATTTTGAAGTACGATGTCAAGAAATTGAGAAGTAAACATATTTCTGGTTAAGGCGCAATGGAAGCACCATACTGCCAAAGAGGCTACTCGAGAGAAATAGTATGATATGAGACAGCTCTATCCAAGTTTATTTTAAATGATTTTGATCTACGAATATCGATGATGACATTTTTTAAAGGCGATTGGATTAACTCAAAAGTTTAATAAAAATATTTTTACCTACAACAGTCAATAATTTATTCAGGAGTCAGTATAAGCTCAAATCATAAACCGTCTTTCCCATAACATCTCTATTATTGTGTTTTAGTTTCTCTAAATTTTTCATAATTTTTGGGCACTGGTGAAATTCCCTAAAGAATTTGCACCTGTTGGTACAAGTGAGGATTTTAGAATCGTAAGGTATCCATTTCACAAACTGATTTCACCAGAATTTTCTAAATTAAATAAGTTATTTATGGATATTTTTCCATAACTTTTCAATTCCTAAAAGAATCTCTATGAATTTTAAGCTGAAAATTTATTATAATAATATTATTATATTATTACTTCATCCTAAATATCTAAATCCACTTATATATATTTTTAAAGCCTCATTTCCTGAGCTTAATTCGTTTAACAAAGAAAGTTTGGGAGAAAATGAGAAAAAAGAGGAGAGAGAAGAAAAGCTTGATTTTGGTGATAGTAGAGCGAATTTATCCGTCAGCCCAATTGAAAAATTTTCTCTTCTCAAGGTAGGTTACGTTTTACCTATTTCAATTTTCAATAATTTAATATTTTTAGTATTTTTCCGATGAAAAATATATTTTCGTTGTCAAAAAATGAGGATAACTTTATTTTGATAAAATTTTCACCACTTAACTTTTTATATGTTATAGAGATTGTGATTACGAATATTTTGAGTATATTTTATAATTTTTTTCCGGGTGATTTTGAAAAAGCAACTATTTTTGCCAACTCAAAATTTTATTTTGACTTCTAAAAATAGTACTTCAGTTCAATTAAAACTTTAGAATAATGTTTTACATAATCTCTGATAATTTGGTTATGTTTGAAAATTAGAAATTTTTGCTCATTAGTATTTTTATTGTCTACCGTTAGTCGTTACAGCAATTTAATAATTTCTAAATTCAATCCAATTCTGTTTTAATTAATGAAATACATTTCAAAATATGATGTGAAGTGTTGTGATGTAATGTCGGCGCTAATGGGCGACCGAGGTGGGATTATGGTCACAAAGATATATGAAAATTTGGGCTTAAGAGCTATTTTGATCATCATTATGAAGTGTTTGTTTATAATTCAGTTAATTTTGTTTTTATTTAATTGTATTCAATTTCATTATATGATTCAGATTAGTTTTTAGTTCTTTTGGTTTTGGTTATTGGTTTCTGTTTTAGGCTATAATAGCCTGCTGAGCCGCGTTAGCTCATCCCTGCTTTTGCTTTTGTTTTCAGGCCTGGGGAAGGGTAAGGAGCGAACTGAGTAATTTGATAGCAAGCTCCAATTTGTGTTGTATTTATGTTTTGGTTTTGATTTTTGTAGATTTGGCTTTTATTTTTGTTATGCTCTATGTAGTCAAGCGCTGTTATAAATAACCTTCATATTACATGTTTTTAGATGATATATAGAAAATCATATTGAGATTCAGTAGTCTTCTACTTTATATTACATTCAACAGTGGCTTTGTATAATATATAAATTGGAAGTTTTATTTCAATACTTCTCCAACAAGATCTTATGGTCAATCTTGCCACAATCTGGCATGATATGACCTATGCAATTTCGGGTGCTATCGTGTTGGATTGTGAGATAGAGGGCCATGAGTCACGCTAGGCTCACATTCACGTAAGAAGCAGAGGCGGGGTGTCGGGCGAGTTTGCCTGGGTAGTGTCGGAAGTGGGAGGCATGTCTAGCATGGAATTGTCCTTGGTTCAGAACGAGCAAGGCGACACGGTAAGCAGGGCTAGTGCATCGCCGTAAGGCATGCGAGCAAGTAGGCATAGATAGAGGCGAAGGCGGTGGGCTTTGGACAGTTGGGTGTGGTCAGAGTGGAGGATTCAGTTTGATTGGTTTGAAGGTAGTTGGTTGATTCCACATAGGAAGTCACGCACATCAACAAAAATCAGACAAGCCAAATGTTGTTGTTGCGGGCTTGTGAAGGAAACAACCGGAATAGAGCATACAACAAGCACAAAAGTAGAATCGAAAGCGTAAGTTCAGTCTCTCTTTCTTTTGTGTTCTGTTTCATCCTCTTGTCAATTGGATTGATGAGAGCAGTTATAAAAACGAAGAGTTGCATCATTTGGTGACCAACTACTTGAGCTGAGACCGGATCAGAGGAGGCTCAATGAAGAGATGTTTCTTCAGTTTATATATATATATGTTATTTTGTCTTCTCTTTTTTTTTTAAATTAGTCAACATTGACTTTATAAAATTTATCCCAAATTAGTCCCAAAAGAATCATTTTGAATCAATTTTGTATAGTTGAGAGACTAAATTAGAGCAACGTTATACTCTAGAACTAAAATACCATAAAAAATACCTGGGGGGAAAATTTTAAAATTTAACCCATTATTTTTATTTATTTTCTCATGTCAATAAACAAACTCTAAAAAATCACTTTGATTTAGAACTTATTTTGAGACTAGAACTCTCTTATGAGTGAGGTCACAAGGTCATAGATGAACCTTAGACTAATTTAGGTTTCTAAGTTGCCAATGCAAGAGAGTGAACAGCTGAAATCAACAACTACCTTTGAGATTGAAACATAAGAACTATCTGATGGCAAGGATGCACATTAAAAAGGCAAACTTATTAGAATTTTGATAGGAAATACTTGATTTCAAGTATTTCCAAATCACTTCTATAGAAAATCTCGATGCAAACTGCTGTTCGCAGCAGGAAAAACAGTACATATAATTTAATATAACAAACAAATATAAACTAAATATAATTTAGTTAATGTCAATGCAATTATAAGTCTGTTCATAAAAAATTGCTGATGTTGTTCTAAATAACGCATGTATATTTTGAATTATCATCACATTTCAATAGGCTGGATCCAGTCGCTTTGTCTGTTTGTGTGAGTTTCTATTTAGATAAGTCTGACACAAAATATACAACGTAGATTAGCAGAGAGGTGAGTTCATAGCTTGGACTAAAAGAGCGCCAACTCGACCCCTTGTATTCCTAGTAGTAGAAATTAAGGAATATGGAAGTCACCTTGAAAACATGATAAACTCGAGAAAAGATCTTGTAGGCAATGCCCAACTGTGCATAACAGACCAAGTATCCCCATCTTGTGGCATTTCAGGCAAAGAATCCCAAACTTGTGGAGCATTGTACAACCGCCGCAGCACCTCAGAATATACAAACCTTCAAAGAAAAATAGATGTAAATAAAAGTCAGTTCATTAAATCCTTGAGTCAACCAGAAAGAAAAAAGCAAAATGTAACAATTTGAATAATATGGTGAAAAAAGACGTGCGGAAAAGATGGTAAATTTTGCTTCCAATTTTGCATAAACATTGATTAAGGTCCCCAAGCAGTACCAGAATGTAAGAGGAACATTTGTTTGCTTGGCATCACTATTGTTGCGATCATGCAACAACTGCTTGAGGTATTAAAAATAACTTGGGACGAGATAGCTTAGAATCAATAACTGAAAGTTTAAAAAAATTCTTTGATTGAACAGCACACTCTAATTATTTTAAAGTCAGTATTTACAAATCAATACAATAGTTAAGAGAGAAATTCTTTCAATACATAACAAAGAACAAATCAAGAAATCACTTCTACTTCATGACATCAGAATGGGTCTCAATCAGTTTCTTTTGTTTCAAATAGCACAAAGGCATCTATCGCTCCTTCAAAATCAACTTTCTTCTTTTTTTATGCCATTATAAAAGAACAATTAACAAGAATTAGTTGATTCAGCTATATTCAGACATAAATTTTACCCAACAGTGATGGTCATTGGCAAAACATTCTTATGTTTCCAAGCTTCGCAATATCCAATATTTTAAATCTGATGTCTAACTATCTAATATTTATGCTGCATCAGCTCCACCAAAAAAGTTGGAATTGTGGCATGTACCCCACCAAGGAAAGCAAATAGCATTTAGAAGGAGAAAGGAAGAGCATCAAGAAATAGAGCAATGAAGATGATGCTTATTAAAAATATTATAGCGTCAAATCACGAACTAATTTGACTGCCATTTATGTTTAACGAGAAAGGACTGGAGAAACAGACCATTTAAAAAAGGTGTTCTTCGATAAAGCATGTCAGTTTGGACCATCTGATCCAGCAACAAACCAGCACAATTCCCAATATTCCTGTTTCTATAGTCTCAACTACTCAAAATAAACTATTTTCATTTTTTTAATTAATAAGTTTGAGCAATTTTATTTGAAAATTATGCCTTTTCAAGCAGCTCTTCCTTTCAACATAGATTTCACTGTTGTAATCGTATGACCAATAACTAGTGCGATTGCCCTGTATGATCAAGCATCAAAAGTTTCTAAATTCTACAAGCTAATGAAAGGAATAAAGTTTACGGCAAAATAGATTCGAGAAATCTAGAAATTAAGATCCTCCTGTTGAAGAAACAAACCTGCAGTTTCCTGAGTTGATTGCATCACAAAAAGACCAAAAATCTTGTTTTAGAGGGTTCCTTGGATGCTCATTCATGCTAACCCAGAAGTAAAATGAATCTCCATGTTTCCGTGCCTGGATGGATTCTATGAGCGCCATCTCAGCCTTCTTACTTAAGCGTGCCTTTAATTTCCAAAAATGTATTCTCATTGATGTATGAACTTACTAAGTAAATAAACTAATTAAATTCTATAAATGATTAATGAATGCACATGAATATGTGAAATAGAGATTGAATTTATTTGAATAAAATGTGCACTGCTATAAATAAAATATTTGAAGAAGAAACATAAATAGAAAGAAGAAATAGACAGGCTTAAGAAAGCAAAAAAATTCTGTCATTAAAGAGAAAAAAATCTCTTAGTGTGGAAATCTGATAGGAAGTGGATGTAATTTCCTCAAAATCAGTGAACTGCAATGAGAAATTAGGAAGAAGAACCCATCAAAACTCTTTTTATTGCAAGATATATGAAAGAAAAATACAAGATAATGTTTGATCTTCAATTGGAAAGGAAGATCTGGCTCTCCCAAATCCCTAGCCGCCAGCTAGAGCCCACTCAACCTAAACAAAACTAATTTCAGCAAAATAAAGCATAATCTGAAATTACCCCATAGTTAGCCTTAAATAGGCTCTCCTAATTCCCTCCCAAATCAGCCCCCTTTTCCTAAATAATTCCCTCTCATGTTTAAATTTAAATTAGATCTCTTTCCCCAAAATGTGTTCTTTAATCTACTTTTCTAATACTTAAATTTGTGTTGCGGTAGCTCCAGGTAGCATTAGGCTTTTTCTTACTAAGTTTAACAAAAAGCTTAATACAAACATTAAGGTATAAGCAATGGTTCCCAACCAAATAAGACTTTCAATTTCATTTAACAATATTTTTCCCATCACCTAGCAAGTACGAACCAAGTGATAAAGACTAAGAGCAAAGGGAACATCTAAGTTTACAGTTTATTATTACTCTTATTTTTGTATAAATTATTAAGAACAAATTATTTTTATTTTTTTGTTCAATATAGGATATACATATCAATGAAATTAATATTCATTTAACTTATTTTTATTATATGTTTGAATTATTCTATATTTCAATTTTATTCTTTTCATTTTTAACATCCTTTTTATAATCTATAAATTTAAAATTAATTATATTAATTCTTTTCCTTTTTATAATCTATATATTTAAATTTATTGTAATATATTATAAATTATTATTTAAAAAAATAAATAGGGTATCTAAATAATATTTAGTAATTTTTTATTTTTTTTATTTTTTTATGGTATGCTTTAGTATTAGTTATTAATGTTTTATTTTATTTTTCTTTTTTTCTTTGATAAACTCTTTTTTCCTATTTACATATTTAAATTTATTATCATTTATTAAATGATATTATTATTATTAACTTTTTGTTTCTTAATAAAAATATATGTTTATGCAAACTCTTCTATAAATTTCATTCCATGATAGCCTCATGTTTCAACTGGTGTATTTGGACTTGCTTTGATGTTCGAATGAAAGACATTTTGAGTCAATATTTTATTAAAATATGTTTGTTAATCCTCATTGACATTGCATTCAACCGAGATGGCTCGTAGATAAACGTATAAATATCCTATAACTTATTTTATATATATATATATATATATAGTCTATGTATTGCTATGCTTTTCATCATATTTTCTTAGGATATTTTCTTTTACTGGAAAAAAGAGAAAGAGGTTGATAGGAAAAGGTGAGATTCAAGAAAAAAGAATAAGAGAAACAGTAAGAGAGAGAAAATATACTAGTGAATATTTTGTATCTTGAGCTAGTTTTTGGATTGGTGAAATTTCTGAGCGAATGAATATTATTGAACACAAATTTTAGCCTTTTTAGGTGTTTCCGGTGCAATGTTTTTATTTTCCACAATGTCGCTCCATATTTGCCACCACCACGAATGCCTTTCCCCAAATATTTTACAAGTATATTGTCAATGAAATAAAAAATGACTCAAAGAAATAGATCCATAACTCCCTAATAATCATGATGCATAAGAAAATATAAACTAGACCAAGAGCTTTCAAAGTTTAATGTCAAAGACACTACCCTTTCAAATCTAAATCGTAACAAATCAAATGAAGTAAAAAAAATCAAAATGTCATCAAACTTATTGGGATAATATATACCTTGACCTTACCTTTCTAGCCCCAGCTCTCCATGACTGGAAACCAATCCAAGCATTCTTGTGTATTCTATCAATCCGGTTAGCTAAAGCAAAAAATGCTCCATATTCACTCAAGGCATCTCGGTAATAGGCATTACCAAGAATAGACAGACGGGAATTAGCATCTATGTCATCAGCTCCAGGTCTGCGCCCTTTGGATGACTAAGCCAAAGAGAAAACACGTTAGCAAGAGAAAAGAACCGGTAGTATATATTTAATAGATTAATAAACATAATAAAATAAAACTGAAACAAATTAGAGGGAGCACTGGGATTTAATTATTTTCCTGCTTTCAAAATCATCTAGAAGTTAATTGTTTTCCTGTTTTCAAAATGGCAGTTCCTGTGGCATCTAAAATAAGGATGAAAAGCATAATGAGTGAAAAGAGAATGAAAGTAAGCCTATAAACTGTTGAAATGCATGGGTGCTGGTTATTGATTTATGAATTTGAACGTGTTATGAATTGAAAAATATCATATGCAACACACAAAAGAATATGCATCATGAGGATATATACCACACCAGAATGAAACTTTGTCGCCAGAATAGTGGCTTGATATGGAGCTTATTGTAATACCAAGTAAATGTTTAGTTGAAAAGCATGTAATAACATTTAGTGACAAAATAGTCTAAATCAAAAATGTATGTGTAACATAGAAATCTTAGAACAAATTTTTGCAATGATGTGACCAAGGGCATGTTTTTGCTTCCTACGGGCCCTAAGGTTCCTAACGGCATGATTCATAAATCTGCATATAGAAAAACATACCAAGCCAATTCCACGGTACAGTGAATTATTATGCAGAAAAGGCCAAGCTCCTTCACCAAAATAAGGTTCATATATACACAAAGGCTGGCCTGTCCGCTCAAGTTCCTTCTCATCCCTTTCATGCAACTCATTTTTTGCCCTGTCAGCTCTTTTAGAGCTTCGATAGACTTCCTCCCAAGTTCCACGAGGCTGGTCACTTCTTTCCTTCAACTGATTGGTGTTTGAGTAGATTAGATATTTATTAAAAGATAACCAAAAAGCAGATATAGAGATCAGCAATGATAGGAACAAAATATCCTTCAAAAAAATCATTTCTGACCTCGTCTTCTTCTAACCTTTTTCTAGCATTTACCATCTGAATTATATTTTCTTCTTCCCAGTTTATGCTGGAAATTTGTTCACCAAAGCTGGAGTTAAAATAAGTCACATTTGTTTGGTTCCACTCTTCTTCTATCTTATTAAGAATTTCATAACTTCGAATAAATTTATTTGGATCATTCATCTCTCTTAGATTAGCAAATAGATGCCACTGCCATTCCTCTTTCAACTTTGAAGGTAAATCTGCAATTGCCTTAGGAGAAGAAATTTCAGATGGAAGTTTAAGGATTTTTTCCAGTAACCATAAATAGCCTTCAATAGTTTCCGAGACCATTAGATTTCTGGCGTTCCCTAACGAGGTAATTTGCTGGTCTGAGGAAAATAACTTTGCCCTCGAGATTGCTTCACGTAAAACCTGTGTTAATTTGTTAAGCTCATCCTTTGGGTAAAGAAAACCATTCACCCCATCAACAACCTAATATTGCAGTGTTTCAAAAAACAGTTACTAAATTCATATTCCAAAAGATAAAATAAGAACGTTATAGAATATTCAGCAGAACTAGACATGCAATAACGTACATATTTTCTAACTATTTCAAGGTCAGGCGCAACAACCAACTTTCCAAGACTCATAGCACGCAGCAAAACCTGTGGAAAAGTTTGCTCCTCAAGGAATGATCCATATATCACAAGGTCTGCTGTACTAAGGAAACTGTATTCATCCCCATTGCCTCTAATTGGCTGCACACTGTCCCTTGGGTAACCTAAGTTTTGAGCAACAGCCTACAACAGCAAACATGAAAATGAAATCAATCAATAAAAAGGATAGTATAAAAATTCAGCTTAAATGATTTAACAGAATTTCACAATAAATAGATCACACAATAGCCAAACAGCAGTACCTTCAAAGCCGACTTATATGAGCCACTTGAGTTCCCAGTTAACACGCCAACTTTGAGCAAAGAAAAAGAATTGCCATAAGAAAATTCTAGGAGAAGTGGCGCTAATCCTTGTAATACAAGTGCATTCTCCAGCCACATACCGCTGTATCCAAATTGACTGCCAACAATAGCAACAAGGAAATCCTCTGACTTATAGCCCATATTAACTCGCAAATCAGTCAGGTTATTTGAGGCAAGAAAACAAACTGCCTCCCATGCCTCAGCAGCAGAACTTGGAATAACAAAATAGTTGTCCGTGTCAAATGTTGAATACGAGATCTGCAAGAATTTATAAGAAAAAAAAAATACAAGCTTTTAAGATTAAATACATTAGACATCTAAATTCAGCATAATTTCCTAAATCGTTCAAAATAGCATCATATAAAGCAAATTGCAATCCATACCGGTAGAAAGTAGTTTGAGAATACTACAACAGTAGCTCTGTCGAAAATTCTCTTCCAATAATTGACAAGTCCAGTCTGACCATTTTCAAGATACTCACTAAAACGAACAGAAAGAGACCTATCCTGTATGGTCCATATGACAGGTACAGATTTGAAAGGCTCCTGCAAAAGACTGTAAGTCTGTGTTAATATTCATTTTCCAAAAAACATATTACTCTAGGTGATGAGGACATCAGAGATCAGCGACTACGATCTGGAGTTTTTTTTTTCATGTGTTTTATGTACTAATTTTGTAAAACCCGAAATCTGTCGATCGGATGCGTCGCAAGCATTTCGATGCGCCGCACGCATTTCGATGCGCCGCAACGAATTTAGACAAAATTTCAAAGTCGTCAGAATTCGACACAATAAATTTCATTAAATTCTACATGAGATTTCGATCATAACGGTATAAAGAACATATATACCAAATTTCACGCGGTTTGAAAATTAAAAATCGTAGAAGTTTGTTTAAGTAAAATTTTTAGGTTTTGCCCAAATTACCCTCATGATACATCATGAAGCCTTAAGGAATTAATGGGAGGAGGGGCACATGCGTCATTTGGCATTTTAATTGTTTTCTTAAGGCCCAAACACTCAAGGGACCGAATTCATTCGGTCCCATGTTTTTTCTCGGCCGAACGAAGGAGCAGACAGAAGAGGAGGAGAAGAGCGACGGGTGCTTGTGAAATCCAGTGACCGGCGGCGGTTTCCGGCGGGCTTTTGGAGGGAAGTGGAAGAGAAAGCTTAGTGAAGAAGAAAGGCAAGCTTCTAATGCAAGAAAAGTTTCTTTTCCCTTAGATTTCTTTGAGAGAAATTTTAGGGTTTGCTCAAAACTTCAAGTATACATATAAATTTTCATTTAAAATGCATGTGGAGATGTTCGAGTTAGTGTTTCCTATTGAGCTTTAGCTCATTCCCATATTTCGGAACATTTTCAGGAGAACCCACTGCAAAGAATGGCTGAACATCCTTAGTTCACCTACAATCATAGAGGACCGGATGACAAGTTCCTCTTATTTCTTTTTTGTTGCAGTTTTCATTTTGGGTGGTTTGGCATGTTTGAGAAATTTTAAAGCCACCTTTGTATATTTGAACTGATATGCAATGTTTAATACAATTTGGAAAATGTTTAGAGTCGCTTTTAGATTCTTGTGAAGTGTTTTAGATTATTCATTGCATGTTGTAAGACAAGTTTATGTTCTGAACGTCCGACATCCATTCCCGCCTCGTCTACACAAGCTCAACGGGCCGGGTCGTGACAAGT
This sequence comes from Dendrobium nobile, assembly GCA_022539455.1. NCBI lineage: Eukaryota > Viridiplantae > Streptophyta > Magnoliopsida > Asparagales > Orchidaceae > Dendrobium > Dendrobium nobile. The sequence goes on from CM039722.1 coordinate 43,626,645, forward strand.
TTATTTTATATTTTTGTGTTTTCCCATTTTACCCCCAGGGGATGATTTTGTTAAAATCTTCAGAGACTGGTTTGTGCCTCTTTCTGCGAGGAGGCAGATGTAAGAGCGATTTATTCAATTAGTATAAGGGGATCGGACAGTTATGCAATATGAAGCTGAGTTTACTATGATGTCCCATTATGCATCTCATATTATCAAGTACTGAAGACAAATGCCATAAATTTTTGTCAGGGCTTCACAATGTGATTCGCCAGCCGTTGATTCATTTTGGCCTTGATGATTCTGCTGTTTTGGTTGAGAGAGCACGAAGGATAGAGATTGATTTTCGAGCTACTCAAAAACGAATGGACTTCCTTAAAAAGAGGAAGGGTTTTGAAAAGACTAGGAGTTTGCAGACACATTCTAGAGGACCTAGTATGAAGAAGGTCAGATCTGATAGTGGTGGGAGTTCATCCAGTGTCAGAACATATGATAAGTGTGACAAGTTGCACAGATGTGAATATTTATCTAGCTCCAATGTTTGTTTTTGGTGTCATCAACCTGGGCACATGGCTAGTAACTGCCCAAGGGGTCCAAGGGAGGGCAGGTCTAGTGCTCCTCCATCTCAGCAGAGTACTGGGAGATATCCGACGGTTGGTAGACCTAGAGCTCAAGAGTCTTCAACATCGGCACCTAGTCATCCGGCAACAAGACATGTTGTGCAACCAAGGGTCTATGCTATCACGCAGCAAGAAGCCAAAGAATCTCCTGATGTGATCACATGTATTATTTTTGTTCAATGTCTACCTAGTAGAGTGCTTTTTGATACCGGAGCATCACATTCATTCATTAGTCAGGAGTTTGTTAAGAATCATGCATTGAATGTCCGCACTATGCCCACTACGCTATCAATTTTGCTACCTGATGGGTCTAGTATGATTGACTCAAGTGTATGTTCACCACTACTTTCTTTATGCGAGAGGGAATTTGAAAGTTGAGTTGATTGTATTACCACTTATGGAATTTGATGTGATTCTAGGGATGGATTAGATGTCTAGCCAGTTCATCTTCATAGATTGTAATAAGAAGGTAGTGAAGATCAAGCTTCCTGGAGGAGAAAAGCTTGTCTTTCAAGGTGATCAAGGTGTATCCTCTATGATCATCTCATCTATGAAAGCTTGTAGTTTAATTTTGAAAGGGTACCCAAGCTTTCTAGCTCATATAAGGGAAACTTCAAAACAATTGTTAAAGCTGAAGGAGATTGCTGTGGTAAGGGACTTTCCTGCGGTGTTCCCTTAGCTCTTACCTGGAATGCCTCTGGTTAGAGAGATTGATTTCACTATCGATATTATACTTGGTGCTGAGCCTATTTCAAAAGCACCCTATCGTATGGCAGTTAAGGAACTTCAGGAGCTGAAGTCACAATTACAAGAACTGCTGGAGAAGGAGTTTATTCGCCCAAGCACCTCACCCTGGGGAGCACCAGTTCTCTTTATTAAGAAGAATGATGGTACCATGCGACTCTGCATTGATTACAGGGAGTTGAACAAGCTTACCATTAAGAACAAGTATCATTTGCCAAGGATAGATGATTTATTTGATCAACTAATGGGAGCCACAGTCTTTTCCAATATTGATTTGATGTCTGACTATTATCAGTTGAGGATTAAGGAGGAAGACATCCCTAAGACAGCTTCTAGCTCAAGGTATGGACACTACAAATTCACAATGTTACCTTTTGGGCTAACAAATGCCCCAGCTACTTTTATGGATCTGATGAATCGAGTCTTTAAGCCAATGCTCGATAGTTTTTTTCATTGTTTTTATAGATGACATTCTGATCTATCTTGTGATGAAGAGCATCATGCCAATCATCTTTAGGCAGTGTTACAAACTCTAAGAGGCAATGAATTATATGTCAAGTTCTCTAAGTGTGAGTTTTGACTGAAGAGTGTGACTTTTCTTGATCATGTAATTAATGGGGATGGTATTTCTGTGGATCACCATAAGGTGCAGGCTATCGCTAAATGGCCCAAACCTACAACGATGACTGAGATACGGAGTTTTCTTGGGTTAGCTGACAACTACAGAAGGTTTGTATAAGGGTTTTTCAAGATTGTTGCACCTTTGAGTAGACTGACTCAAAAAGCAGATAAGTTTGAGTGGAGCAGTAAATGTGGAAGCATTTCAGGAGATGAAGACGCGTTTGATGACTGCACTGATTCTTACTATTCATTCAAGTACTGAAGGATTTCAGATTTTTAGTGATGCATCACTGAAGGGCTTGGGTTGTGTCTTAATGCAACATGGGAGAGTAATTGTATATGCCTCTAGGCAATTGAAAAGTCATGAGAAGAACTACCCAACCCACGATTTAGAACTTGCTACTGTAGTTTTTGCTTTGAAGATTTGGCGGCACTACATATATGATATATATTGTGAAGCATTTCAAGAAGAGGATGAAGACAATCTTTTATGGTATAAGGGCAAAGTTTGTGTGTCTAATGTTGATGATTTGAGGAAGAATATTCTTTATGAAGCTCATTACTCTGCTTATATTACTCATCCTGGTTGTAATAAGATGTATCAAGACCTTAAGGGTTTATTTTGGTGGCTTGGGATGAAGAGGAGTGTAGTTGATTTCGTTGATAAGTGTACCACTTGTCAATTAGTAAAGGCTGAGCATCAAAAGCCAGGTGGATTACTTCAATCATTACCGATTCCAAAGTGGAAGTGGAATGATATTGCTATGGGTTTACCCAGATCTCGACAGGGTCATGATGCTATTTGGGTTATCATTGATAGGCTTTCAAAGTCTGCTCACTTTTTGCCTATCCGACTGACTGACTAAGTTGAGAAGCTAGCAATATTGTATGTGGCTGAGATTGTTCGTTTGCACGGTGTACCTAAGTCTATATTATCTGATCGAGATGGTAGATTTACTTCTAGACTTTAGAGGAAAGTTCAAAAGGCTATGTGCACCAGATTAATTTTTAGTATGGCCTTCCATCCTCAGACTGATAGACAAACTGAGCGGACTATTCAAACCCTTGAAGACTTGTTGAGACTGTGTTCTTAATTTTGGTGGAGGTTGGGAATCTCATATTCCTTTAATAGAGTTTGCTTATAATAATAACTTCCAAGCCAGCATAGGAATGACTTCATATGAAGCACTCTAAGTAAGAAAATATAGAACACCTCTGTTGGGCAGAAGCAGGTGAGAGGAAGGCAATTGGATCAAACTTGGTTGATGATGCTACAAACAAGATCAGAATGATCAGGGATATGTTACTAGCAGTACAAGATAGGCAGAAGAAGTATTATGATGCTAAGCATCATTTTGTGGAATTCAGTATAGGAGATTTTGTCTTCATAAAGATCAGGCCTATAAAGATGTCCTCCATTTTGGCAAGGTTGGCAAACTCAGTACTCGTTACATTGGTCATTTTGAGATTGTGAAAAGTATTGGGAAAGTAGCCTGCATATTAGCTTTATCAGCTACATATGCTGTCCACAATGTGTTTCATGTGTCTCCCTGAGAAAGTTTATATCAGATGATCCTTTTAAGATCATAACAGAAGATGTGAACTTACAGCCAGATCTTACTTATGTTAAGAACCGGATCGTATCTTAGAGTTCAGTATGAAACAACTCAGGAGCAGGGACATACCTTTTGTTAAAGTTCTATGGAAGCATGGGTTGGAGAAGAATGTTACTTGGGAGAAGGAGTCGGAAATGAAGAAGTGATATCCTCATCTCTTTGAATAAGGTATGTTTATTTTTCCTCTCATTTAAGTTTTGAGGACGAAATTTTTATTAGGAGGGGAGAATTGTAAAACCCGAAATATATTGATCGGATGTGTCGCAGGCATTTCGATTAAATTCTACATGAAATTTCGATCGAAACAGTATAAAAAACATATACCAAATTTCGCATAGTTTGGAAATTAAAAATCATAGAAGTTTGTTTAAGCAAAAATTTTAGGTTTTGCCCAAATTACCCTCATGATACATCATGAAGCCTTAAGGAATTAATGGGAGGAGGGGCACATGCGTCATTTTGCATTTTAATTGTTTTCTTAAGGCCCAAACACTTAAGGGACCGAATTCATTCGATCCCTTGTGTCTCGGTCGAACGAAGGAGCGGGCGGAAGAGGAGGAGAAGAGCAACGGGTGCTTGCGAAATCCGGTGACCGGCGGCGATTTCCGGCGGGCTTTTGGAGGGAAGTGGAAGAGAAAGCTTAGGGAAGAAGAAAGATAAGCTTCTAATGCAAGAAAAGTTTCTTTTCTCTTAGATTTCTTTGAGAGAAATTTTAGGGTTTGCTCAAAACTTCAAATCCTAGAAGAAAAGTTGTAGGAAAAGATGAGGCAAGTCTTTTCACCATGAAAACTTGAACATTATTAAAGGATTTTCAACGTTCAAAATTAGGGTTTCTTTTCAAATTAAATTTTGTTTAGGAATGTTGTTAGGAGATGTTTAGAAGCATGAATAAGCAATGAAATTGATTTTTGTTTAAAGATTTTTAAGTTTTTCAAATTAGGACTTTTCCAATCTTTGTAATTTTAAGCTTGCATGTTAACTAAATTTATTTCTAAAGGTCATGGGAATCCTCTAATTAAGGAAAATTGGAATTTTTTATAAAAAAATATTTTCCCTAAATTCTACATTTTTTTAAATCCGAAAATTAGAAATTATTATGCATTTCATGATGGAACATTTTTGAAACATGAGATTTGAAATTGTTGATAAACACGATTAGATATGAAATAAATTAGCTTTAGGTTATGGATAAGTTAGAGAGAATTAATAAGCTTAAGGAGATTAATAAATGAATGACATGTGTAGGGTTAGTGAGATAAAAATTGTTTTAGATTAATATAAGAAAACTTATGTTGTAAATTCTTCCCTTAGGTTTTGAAAAGAGGTATTAAGGAGAGATCGAAAACAACACATTCAAAGGAGCGACATTTGAGGTAGAAACGTACTCTACATATTCATGTCCATTTATATTTTTGTTTTGAAATACCTCATTAGTTGATTTTGATACATATTAAATGCATATAAAATATCTTTATTATTTGATAGAAATGTAGAAATGTTTCTATGAATCAATGCATATTTGATGTTCTCAAGTATATTAAAATTCTCATTAATTGTTAGTAAGCATTTCATATTAGTCTCTTTCATGTACTTGCTTCATACTCAATGCATATGATTGTTATGAAAATGCTACACTACATACATATGTTTCTACGGAAAGAATATGTAAATATTTGTGCATGTAGAATGCGGAGTATCAAATATGATGCAAAAGCAAAAATACGGCTCTTATGAGCAATATGGCCCTTTGGGGCAAAAGAGGAAAGTAAAAGAATGACCAAAAATATGTTTGTGTATCTGATCAGTACACTTTTGATACTCCGATACGGTTGTATAAGATAAAGCATAAGCAAGCATAGACATAAGACATGACATATGACATAGCTGAAACATATGACATAGCTGAAAGCATATCCATATGAACTATCATATCATATTTAGCATTTACAAAAGAACTAGCATGTATAGCAAAACAATCAAGATATTTCACTTCTAGCATATATATAAATTTTCATTTAAAAGACATGTGGAGATGTTAGAGTTAGTGTTTTCTATTGAGTTTTAGCTCATTCCCTCGTTTTGGGATATTTTCAAGAGAACCCACTGCAAAGAATGGTTGACCGCCCTTGGTTCACCTACAGTCGTAGATAGGGGTGCAAGCGAACCAAACGTTCGACGAGCTACTCGTTGTTCGGTTCGATTAAAGCTCGTTTGTGATCGTTTAATTAACTAAACAAACAAACTTGAACAATATTTTAAATACTCGGTTCTTAAATAAACAAACTTGAACACTAATGTATTCATCTCATTTATGTTCGCGAACAACATCATTTGAATTTCATGAACAAGCTCGACATTAAGCTTTATAAGAAGCTCGATTCGTGTTTTGAACTCATGAATAGGCTCGATAAAAATAATTAATATTTGACTATAGAATTAAAAAAATATAAATAATCATTGCCTTTGTTATATAGACAATTGTGTTTATTGTAAATGTGTTTTTTCATAGATATGTTCATGAACATGTTTGTTTGATAGTTAAAAAAAATTTGTTAAACATGTTCGCGAACAAGCTTGATAACTACTAAACAAATGAACATGAACTGAACATGAATCGAATATGAACACTCATTAATTTAAATGAACCAAACATGAATACAAACAATAAAGCTCGAACAAACATGACCCAAACTTGAATAAGCTGATATTAAAAGAACACAAACATGAACACTCACATACTCGGCTCAGCTCGGTTCATTTGCAGCTCTAGTAGAGGACCGGATGATAAGTTCCTTTTATGTCTTTTTAATTGTAGTTTTCATTTTGGGTGGTTTGGCATGTTTGAGAAATTTTAAAGTCAACTTTGTATATTTGAACTGATATGCAATGATATGCAATATTTAATACAATTTGGAAAATGCTTAGAGGCGTTTTTAATTTTATGTGAAGTGTTTTAGATTATTCACTGCATGTTGTAAGAATAGTTTATGTTCTGAACGTCTGACATCTGTCCCCGCCTCGTCTACACGAGCTCACCGGGCCGGATCGTGACAATTTTATTTTATACTTCTGTTTTTCCCATTTTACCCCTAGGGGTGGTCATGTGGTGTTGTAGCCCGAAGGACATTTTAGTCATTATTTCTTTCCTTTTTATGAGGTCTATTTATGAGCTAGTTCTCTTGTATTATGGCGTAATGATGAATATGAATAAAAATTTCAGCTTTCTTGTTCTTGATCTCTTTGAGAGTTCTTGAGAGGAGAAATCCTAGGAGAGGGCCACGCATCACCCGTCAACCGTCGATGGATTCCGGGACTCACGGTTAGTACTCGTAGTATTTTCTTATCGTCTCTTCCTTTCCCCTACATCCGGCTACCTCTTCTTCCCTAAACACCCGCCGGCCACTTCAAGTCCCTAAGCCGCCGATCAACCTCAACAAGATCCCTTCCACTTAACTCACACCCCTTCCTCCTTAGCCAAACACCACCCAAACCCAAACCCTAACCGCCGACCTTCCCCTCCCATGGATCCAAAATTGATTGTCTTTCCTCTTTCCAAAAGTGGAGCATGAAGATTAGGAGGGAGATCCAACTCAAAATCTAATTTCAAATTCATATTTTGAATTCTTTCCTAAATTGAAATAATCCATATTAGGAAAGTGCTCAATTCGTGGATCTAAGTTACCTAGCCCAAGCCCTTGGCCGCCGGCTTGAAGTATCCACCCGCCGGCCCCTTGCTCCACCACCTAAAGCCGCCGGCCACATCCTTTTAGGGGTGTTAATTCGGGTCAACGGGTCGGGTTCGGGTCGAACCCGGAACTGACCAGACATTATTCGGGTTAACCTGAACCCGACCTGTTTTTAAAAACGGGTCAGGTTTCTGAACCCGACATGAATGACCCGAAGTTGACCTAAAATTGCTAGTTTTTTAGGTCAAAAATCGGGTCAAACTTCGATTTTCGGGTCAAAATCAGGTCAAAACGGTTCAATCTCGGATTTTCGTGTCAATTTTGGGTTGCTGGGTCAACTCGAACCCGGCAATTTTTAAAACAGTTTGATTTGTTGAACCCGAACCTGACCCGTTTCGGGTCCAGGTTGACCCTAACCCGGATTTTTCCGGGTCGGGTTCGGATCGTGTTAAAAATTGACACCTCTACATCCTTCTCCCCTATAATAGCAGTCGGCCACATAATTCCCTCCAAACTTTTGAATTTGAATCCACCAAAAATGCTTTCTTAATTTATGACGATAATTAAATTCAAATTCAAAATATTTGAATTTCAAAACTCTTCTTAAATTCTCTTCCTTTAATTTAGGAAAAAACTCCCAATTAACTTAAATCTGAAATTAAATTAAGTATTGAATCCCCTTAATTGCTTGGGTCCACCTCCTTCACGCCTAACCCCTCTCTCTCTCCTCTCTCCTTGGCCGGCCCCTTCCCCCTCTCTCTAATTAATTAGGTCTCATAAATTAAAGATCTAATTAATTCAATCACATCCCCACTTTCCTTCATAATTCCCACTCATTTCAAATTCAAATTTCAAGGAAATTACTCTCTAATTACTCACTAGATCTGAAAGTATTTTCAGATTTAACTATTTTCCCTTCTTACCCTTTGCTTGGTCGAACCTGCCCGACCCCTTCCCCCTCTCACTCTCTACTTTCTCTCTTAGACAATCATGCATGGCCGACCCGAATGTTGATCATGGGTTTTCGTAGAGGATTCTCTGGACCGGACCGACATTCTCCGATCTCCATTCTTCGATTTCAATTTGGACATTGACGACTCCGTGGAAAGCTACATAGAACGTATTATCTTCACGTTGGCCCCATCAATTGAGGAACACCTCCCAGCCGGATCATGGATGATCGTGGGACGTCAACCAATCCATCCGTCGCCGGCTACCTTTGGTGAACTCTTTCCCCCACTCTTTATTTTCCTCGTTACTTTCAATTGTGAAATTTAATTAATTCACTGAGATCGTGTTAGTCCTCCGCTAAAGCCTATTAAATTATAGAGTTGTGTGAGGGATCGTTCATAGTATTAATCTCATTATTAGTTTAGGAATTTTTTGTTGAAACTTTCCACGTATGCAATGTTAGACTAATTGATTGTTTTACAGTCTTAACTCCTACAAATGTGATTTAGCCTAAGCTTATGTCACCACTCTTTGTGCTTTATGTTATCGTTCGAAATCACTATAAAGATATAATTATTGTGCTCTAAATATTAAGCGTGCAAATTCCTTAATATAATCATCCTTGCATGTTTGGTTTCACATCATCTTGGTATCAGAGCATGGCTAGCATGCGTTACATGTGCTAGAAGTCATCCTAGGAGCTTACATAACCATTCTTATGTATTGTTGCATGCATATCATCATTTAAACTAGTTTAAATTACTATTATGCGTGCTGTCTACACACATCTAGTTAATGTTATGCTGGTTTCTTAATTATTTAGGTGCTGTCCTTAACTTAGCAACCTTCCTAATTGCCTAGACTTCTTAAACCACCATTGTAGCTTGCTGTCCAAACCATTCATGCACCATCTAGTGACCTTTAGATGAGTTTGATTAAGTGTTTAGGTGTTGTCCTCAGCCCAACAGCCATCCTAATTGCCTAGATCACTTAAGTCTCTCTTATAACTTGTTGTCCAATAATTTCTTGCACGATATAGTGAGTCATAATTATGTTTTCCCCTTGTAGAGAGTTGTCCCTGACACCCAATCTTCTTTAGTATTACTTAGCGCTTCCCAATGGATCCGATGGGGCTTCAAAAGAAGTGGGATGATCTTATTAATCTAGTGGGCTCTATGACTAAAACCATGAAGGAAAAACATGTTGACTCTCACCACTCTAAGTACGTGACCCGTTCGGTTGATCATACTAGTCGGAAGGTGCCCCACTCCGCTTATCAATGTTTTTAGTCACGTGTCAAGATTTGCAGCGAATACCTTGGCAACTGTAGAGTTCTTTTGCAAGGGACTACCGCAAATAAAAACAGAACCCACTGCAAATATAATAAAGTAGAATATGCTTCATTGATCTAGAATTGAACTATAACTCAAATTACATAGAGATTATCTCTAGAAATTCCCTGATGAAAAGTAAACTTCTAACTTTACAGCGTACAGCATGGGTAGATTTTAGTGGCAATGACGTTTTTTTTTTTTTTTTTAGAAGAAATGCAATTGCATTAAAAAGAGGCAATGACGTATTACTTCATGCAAAAAGCGTTGTTCTTTTCAGATCTGCTGGAGTTTCCACATACTTATTTTAATTGTAAATAGATCTGACCTAAAATAAGGTAGAGACGTAGAGTTGTCCACCTCAATGGATGACAAGTTTGAAGAGCTCGTCACTTGCCAATATGCAGGCAGACTATCAGCCTCATATTGTTAATAATACGATGCCTAGCAAGATCAAAGAAACCCAAAACCTTAAGCAAATCATTACAACATAAAGTCTTTATCCTACTACGTGGGGTCGGCTATATTAATAGCCAAAAAATTTATTTTACATGCATTGGAACTTAACGCATAGAGCTCTCCAGATGAAACCAAAAATGTGTGAAATTGGCATTGAAAAGTTGGATCATGCTGCCCCTAATCTTCTCGCAAGGGGCAACAGAAGGAGAGATTATTCTGTGCGGACGCCGAACGCAGTTCATCGTCCAGAGGCTAACCAGAATGCGTCACGTTAGCAGTACCGAGCCGCGGTACCAGCAGGGGGTGATGTGGCGCAATCTGATTGGTCTCCGAACGGTATTCGGCGTCCGCACAGAATAATTTCACCAGCAGAAGAGGATGTAAGAGGATGGGAACTATTTGAATATAAGTTTATATGAGATAAGGGCAGAGTGTTCCTAGTCAGCAAACGAGCATGCCATATGCAGATCATCTGAATCTATGTAACCTATTTTATTCATAATGATGCACTGTTGATTGATAATCAAAACTCATAAAAAGTGGTTCAACAAAGACAGTTGAAGGCCTTTCATTTCCTAAGGAAACAAAAAGAAGATAGAAGCACTGATTCAGATTCTCTCCAATCGACGTGATAATTTCATGGTGCTTATCGCATCACAACCACGCCCGATTGGTAGTTGGAATTCGACTTAACTACATGGATTTATTGAATAAGTCCTAGCTGCCAGAAAAATGCTTGCACGGAAAGGATGGGTTGCACAGTGCAATTACGAAGGTAATTGGAGAGGGTCCAAATCCGTTATGCATATGCAAATCCTCCTAAAACAAGGGACATCCAACTAATAATTCAGACAGTAATCTGATGCAAAAGATGAACTGCATTTACCATGAAAGAACAAGGCCGCCCTCAGCAGAACTCACAAGTACGCCATCGTAACTGCACAAAGTATTGCCTTTAATTGGAATCAAACATTTTTCAGTAGGTTTGATGTTTCAAACAGCCAAGGTGAATTTGATACACAAGATAGCTCTTGATATAATTTTATAATAAATTAATAGTACACGTTGGATGATTTCCTTACTCTAGCCAATCAATGGTGATTTCCTGTTTCATGTGCTTGAGTAGGACAGTCAAGTGCATCGCTATCTCTATCCAAGCTGTATGCATAGGGCCATCTTCGAATGAGAAAACCTGAAGAATGTAGAGAACTACGTACATGTCAGGATCTATCATCACAAACAAAATCATCCATGCAATGCTCAGTGAAATACATGTGAACTAAATCACTACATGTATCAAAAGAAATAGCTCAAATTCAAGAAGGAACAAAAATGAATGTCACGAATATTAGAAGAAAGAAAGAAATGACCACGTGCAAGATCAAAACCCCCAATCCAACTGCAAGCATATACGACTAGAAAATAGAGATACTGATAAAATCATATATCACTTCACATAATCACGTGACCACCATTCTGTCAAAATCAGAATATAGGCCCATTTTCTCATAGGTCAATTGCAATAAGTCAAACCAAACAAATGGGGCTAAACCGGACCATCTTATATATAATGGATTTCAACTATAGTGATGGTTTTTAAAAAAAACATCATTCCAATTCTACCTAACTACTTGGAAGTTGAAAGCACGAATTCAATTTCTAGACCTTCTTATGCTCATCTTTAATTTTGGTTGAATTTCTCATATTTTTATTAGATTTATTTTAATAAATTGAATTATCCTTTTGAATAATATTAGGTTTTAATTTGAATATTTGGTTAGGATTAAATTTATTGTTCAAACAAAATTATATTTGAATTCAAAATATTTGACATCATTTTTGCAAAACTAATTCTATAAATAGAGATTTATGACTTGCATTCAGAATTATAAAAGCCATAAAACTTGTATCCAGTAATATATAAAACATTCAAAAATTGAAAGGGAATGAGCTAAGAGAACTACATGTTACCACAAATCAAAAACACCATATGTTAATCATACATACAATATTGAGCTCACCAAAATTCCAAAACACCAGAATATTGGCATTTCTATGTTTTTCAAATTGCATTACTATCCGGCTCATAGAACTAGTAAACTTATCAATGAACTCACCATCATCATAATCATCATTTTCACCACCATAGTGGAATTATAAAATAATAGCTGTCATTAAACGCAACTTAGGACAAGATCTAAAACTTCCAACCCAATATAGTTTTGCTTCTTCAAAATATTCTACTGGGAAAGTAATTGAAGTTTCTGAATAAAACGGAAGTTACTATAAAGGCATGACCACCAAAATAGACAAAAAAAATAAACAAACATGGAAAAAGCAATCACATTCTATATGGTTTAACCAACCCAGTTGAAATTCTCAAATAAGAGAGAAACATATCACATGTATAGACCACAAGAGTGCAAACACCAATAGTGCCCAACACTAAACCCAAGCCAAAGGCTTTGAACTGCCAAACTATCTAACAAGCCCCATCCCATACATCAATTGTTCACCCGCTACTACAAGTCTAAAATCACATGAAACAATCTCATAACAAGCCCATGTATTTATGGAATTAATTTTAACCATATCTCAACTCTCAAGCAAAAGAAACCTTCTAACTCTCAATTGACGTCAACTTATTCATATGTAAACCTATCTTTCAAGAAGGAAAGCTTAACCAATAAATAGAATTTTTAACATACAGTAATAAAAAATTACAAGTCAAAAGTTTCAATTAGCTGCAGAATGCAACAAGGTAATTGTCTCCTTCAAACCAACTTTATTTCTTCAAAAGGTTGAATTTTATGTATTTCATTATTTAGCTATCAATTTGTTTACTTACCCAATCTTATTAGAGGAATTCATAGACAAACCAATCTAACTTTAAATTGGTATCAACTTGAGTTCATTTTGAACCTCCTTAATCGAGATATCCCTTTATTGAAACCCATTATCTGCATATATTCACATTAGGTAAATAGATTAGTAAAACAAATAGTTCTCAACAACGACATAAATTGGCATGCATTCCCTACTTTATCGAGCAATACCCAGTTTTTATTTCTAATAGATGCAATTAAGACCTTAGCCCTCACAATATATTCACTCTGAAAACAAATCTCACATAGTAAAATTAAAGGAGAAGCGCTCCTAAGCACTAGGAAGTTGCTGCAACAGAACAGAACCCCTGAGGTACCAATACATTAGGGAGACGACGGGCCCATAACGCTTGCAAGAAGTATTCCTTTATAATGGCTCAATGCCACGAAAGCAACAGTTCATTTTATATTTGCTATTTAGATGCCGAGCATTAACACTCACTTTCAAGTGAAAAATACCTCCATATAATAAACTGATTTGCACTGTCCTAAAAGGGCAGTGGTACTTTCACCTCTAGAAGGAGGATATCTATCCTACGTTCCAGAATCTCTATAAATCCCCAGCACTTCCAACTCGTGGAAATAATAAGCTAGGAAATGGGCCAATTCAATCTGAGTTATGAACATGACAATAACAATGGCGTGCAGGTTAGCATCCTTGGTTAGTAGCCTGCTTTGGCATCAGGAATTAAAGAATGAAAGAGAGAAACAGATTAAGTTAGAGAATTAATAAGTTAAGACAGGGACATCTTTCGGGAAGCAATGAACTCAAAATACGGCGCCAACCTATAGAATGAACCAGCATCTCCTTCCCAAAGCGAAACATTACGCCCGCTAATACCTGAGGGCATCTCCAACCGAAAACTTCATTTTTCACGGCAAAGTAACGCAAAACTCCAAAATGACGCGGAGATGCTCCAATCGAACGCCATTTTAGGTGTTTTTGAGAAGGTAACGATCGCTCTCCTTTTGCGCGTTTTTCCGGTTGAGAGCAAAAAATGGCGTGAGTGAACAGTGCGACGCCAATATTGGCGTCGCACTGTTCACCTGCGATTAAATGGCGGAAATTTTCGCGTTCGATTGGAGCGACGGAACGACTCCATACACCCGTTTAGCGTTCGGTTGGAGATGCCCTTAACTACTAAGAGAACTTACCATTTAAAGGAGCTCCAAACTATTTCGCGCAAATATTCGTACAAGAAAAACCCCGATATCATCTACATTCGAGCACAAAAATTCAAGAGCACATGGCTTACTCAAAAGCATACCTCTATCTCGTATCCTGTCTCCTTCAAAGCAGCAGCAATGCTGATCATCTGCAACTGCATGGCATCCGCTGAAAACCCTCCAACTATCTGTCACCCAAATTTCCCGTAAAGCCACAACATCAACCAACAAAAGTACAACCAAGAAACAATTTAGTTCGATCAAGAAACCACAAGCAGAGAAAGCGAGGAACCGACCAGTGCCAGCCGCGGTTTTCTAATCCCCGCGCGCTTCATTGGCCTGCCTAACGCCATCAAAGTTGAATTCGCTTCCTTCCACTCCCTCTCGATTCTCTCCAGAAGCTTCGCCGGCACGAACTGTATCCCCTCCCCGAAGTCCAAATCCCAGAAATTCCCCGGCAAAGGTCCGTGATCCCCCTCAACATTGCCTCTGGCAAAAGATTTATCCGGAACAGAGCCAGGAAGGAAGGCCTGGAAGAGAATGACGGCGAAGAAAAACGCCGCAGCAGTCAGGATCCATTGAAAGTAGTCGACCTTCTCGAAGAGCAGGAAGCGGGCCAGTCTGGATCTCGGTCGGTGGAAAAACGAACGGCAGAAGCTGGCGGAGCGGACCGGCGGGGTTCGCTTCAGCGAGGTGCTCTTTTCCAGAGATCCCATCTACCGTAAGAAGACCGCAGAGGAGAAGAACAGCAAGAAAGGACCATCGGATGTGTTTTACTCCCTTGCCGCTGTCTATTCCGCTCCAATCGAGCCGACGAAATCAAATTCTGCCATTAACAAAACCCGACTGAAGAGCTGCTCACAGTGTTAGCTCGAAGCAACAGAGAGAGAATTGTCCTGGAGGCGCGGCCAGTCAGCGAAAAACATGCCGCTTTTTTACCTTTAAAGAAAAAACTGGAAACGGAATACTCGTGCTGACATGGCATGATCAGAGGCGTCGATGCGAGGTGGCCGCCCTCTGTCGAGGCCTCGGGTGGGAATCGAGGGACGGTAAATTATTTTTGACGCTTTTCAAATTTTTTAGAATAAAACATTTTGAAATTTGTACGCACTAAGGACGGTAATGTTCGTTTTTTCTTTTAAGAAAAAATTATAATATTAAGATTCTTAAGAAATAAAAATAATAATTAAAATAAAATGTTATTGTCAACTAATTTTGCTGATAAGAAAATAAAAAAATTGTTCTCAAAATTTTAGAATTTAATTTCGCTTAAATAAAATTTATGTTTTGCAGTCAATATTTAGAAAATTTAATGAGAAAAACATTATTGCATTATTACGTTATTCCGTACAATTTTTTTAAGGGAAAATACTTGAAGTTACAAAAAAGGAAAAATCAAGCAAAACGATCCAATTAAAATGATCTACTCTATACTTAAAGTTACAAAAGTTTGTTATTTCTCTTAACTATAGAAGAAGATATTATAAGAACAAACCATTATATTAGTAGTGAATGCTAGAGAAGTAATAGTGATTGATGATGCCTGATAAGAAGATAGTGATCAAATGATGGTAGTCAAGCGATAATGGATGAGCTATGATTACTAGAATGATAGTAGTCAAATGATAATGGATGAGCTACGATAATCATGCGATAGTGGTCGGATAATGATATGATAGGTATAGTTTTAGAGTAATAGTTGTTATACAAAGATAGATAAGGTACGATGTGTAACAATCCAAAAATATGAAATATATATAAAAAACTTTGATTTGGAGCACTTCTATTAAAACAAAATTATGTCGTAAAAGTGATGATTGCTCATTGATGTTATTGATTGATATTGATTATAATGATTAAGATAAGCATGCAGGTTGATTTTGTTAAATATTATATTAAAAGTTTAGTGAGTTTTGGATTTCTTATGGGCTTTGTAATTCATTTTTGATTTTATTGATTTCGGGTCAATGAAATCGTCAAGACTCGGTACTGTGAAGTAGATTAAGATCTTCAAGTTTCTTTTATTTTTTTTTTTTTTTAGTCAGGAGATATTGATAGATCATTGATTGTTAGTGATCTTCTAACAATTGTTAATGAAAATTTGGATAATGAATATAGTGAAATATTTCAATGTGCGTGATATTTATTTGTTTTTTCCTGGACATATTGATTTATATTAATGTGATTATAGAAGCTCCGATAAATGATAAAACAGATAAATCAGACGATTCTTCAAACTTAGATCTTAGGGCGTGCCACAAAAATAGAATAACAATAGTCAAACAATAATAGTGATCGCACGACCATGGTTGCTACTAGGAGTTGTCATTGGAGTTCTCTATTAGTCTCGGTGATATATGCATCACTTTGAAATTTATATATAACATATAAAGATTTTATAATCCCAAAAATGATAAAATCAACTAGGGATATAAATGAGCCGAGTCGAATTGAAGCTTGAACTTGACTTGCATCATTTACTTTCGCTAATCTCACCTCTTTTTGTTCGAAATTCGAAAAGTATGCTCGAATTCGACTCCTTTATAGGATCAATTGCTTGAACTCAAGTACAGTTTTCGAAAAGTATTTATGAACAATAAAAAATTATGATTTACAGAAAGTAAAAATTTTATGATATCCCTGTCTAATAATTCATTAAAATCAAATATTATAATGTGAATGTTATATGAATGCACATCCATTACAAAAATAACATGGCTTTATCCAAAGTATTAATATAATTGTAGCAATAAAAATAAATGAAAATAAAAAACAGGCTCAAATCCAATGCATTGTTGTGCAAGAACCTTGCTGATCATTAGATAGCAACAACAACAAAAGGTAATATATCTTCAAATTTAATTATTATATATTATTTCAACAAAAAAATTAATTATTTTATAAACTGAGGATTCTTGAAGCAAAGGGAGTGTAGAGAGCATGATAGAAAAGAGAAAGATTAAAAAACCTAAAGTAATTTCTAACTTGTGGCACTCTGAGAAATGGTAGTCAAACTAAATTGAAAAACTCTAAGGTGAACGGCCTTGCTCAAACCATGCAACGAAGAAAAGAAATATTTATTATGCTTTGTAGCCCAACTCTGTTCCAACTGAATAAAGATAGATCACCCTTGCTACTATTTGAGCCACTACACCAGCTAATGGGTCGAGTGCTAGCATCAAACTCAGCCTCGAGCTCAATCTTTTAACAAGCGATAAAATTTGCTCGAGATTGAAGCTCGATAAGCTCAGATCATTATGGAGTCGAGCTCATGCAAGCTCATGAGCCGGCTTGACTCCTTGCACCCCTTAAATTTAGCTCACTATGATTTATAATTAGAAATCAAAATATAATATTTGGGTTAAAGAGGGTATCATATCAATGTTTAAAAAAATGAGACATAACATGAGATATTTTATATATCTTGAGGTAAAACAAGAGCTTTGATGCACGTGATAAGGTGATCAAATGATCTTAATTAGGAGACAGTGATCAAAGGAATAGAGTCGTTTGATAGTGTTTTATAAGATCATGGTTAGGCGATAGTGATCAAAGGATCGTAGGTAACTGTTGATAGCCAGAGGACAATAATCATAAAATAGTGGTTGGAGGATTGTATTATGTAGGAGGAGGTAAAATACACAACAAACACAAACAAGAAAGAGAAAATGTAGAGGAAAAAAGAAAACGAGGATTTAACGTGGAAAACTCTGAGACTGAAAAAAAAAAATTATGAGGCCACACAACACCAAGAAATTCATTATAAATATTTTTGAGAAATTTGTATATATCTCTTTCCCTCTCACCTTATTTATCATCCTTCTTACATTGTTCTACTAGTAGAACTAACAAAGATATACACTTAAACCATCAAGGGATGCAATCCTTTATGAAAAATAAGAAAGAAGAAGGAAAAGTAAGAAAGAAGAAGGCCCAGCTCGCCTCACAGCACCGCAACTCAAAGTTTGATGCACCACAATGATCAATTGTCTATCTCCAAGCTGCCTGAAAGCACCGCAACATTGGGGTCTGAAGTGTTCCTTAGCAACGCTCCACTCTCTGTCTACCCCAACAAGCACCCCCTAACTGCCACTATAATCGAGTGACGATGGTCACCTAATTGAAGTCAAATGATGTTGGTAGACAAATCATAATCATACAAGGGTGAATAGAGAATTGAAGTCTAGTAATGATGTTTATGAGATCATATAAGTAATGGTAGTCGAATGACAAAAATCAGATGATGGCAGTTAGACGACCATAATCAAAAGATAATGGCTAGAGGGATCATAGCAGAGCAACAATGGGTAGAGAATCATAGTCAAGTGATGATATATGATGATCAAAATTGAATGATTGAGGTCTAAAAGTGATGGTTGGGCAATGGTGATCCAATAATGATCAAATGACGATAGTCGATAGTTGATGTAATAATCACTTATATCACCATTGTACTATTTGTAATAACATGATTTACATATGGTAAGACTTGCATGTTTATTCTAACATCTAATGATTTTATGTGAACATTTAGATTCATTTTTATGCCTTGTTTATTCGCCAAAAATTTCATAATTTCATTTGGAGAGAAAATTGATATGTTAAAATCAAACTCAATACATTCAGTTCAATTTTTTTAACTCATTTTATATCTAATTTATAAACCAACGACATAATATCATAAAACACTTAGCACTCTACTTTATGTATATTTTTTTAAATTCTTAGGACCATCATATGTATAAAAATAAAAGGTTTTTTATTTGATTTTAATTTCTTTTAAGAAATTAACATATTTTGTAAAAGTGGGTTTTCTTTAATCATTTATAGCTTCAGTTTTGCAAATCATTTTTTTTAGAGTATTCTAAAAATATTGTAATATTATTGACGATTTTTTCATAATTTTTGGAACTTTAAATTTTTATTATTAAAGGGATTTACATGAAAGTTTAAAATAAAATTGAATAAATTTAATAATTACAAAAGTACCCTAATCTTATCGTTATTTACATAATAAAATATACTATAGAAACTTCATCCAAGTTTCTGATCTCTTAGCCGTCAGAAATTAAAGGAAGAAAGAGAAGGATCTCCTAAATATACTATAGAAACTTTTCTTAGTTCAATAATTTCACAAGAGAAAATCAAGGATCTCCTAAATTTGCATAATCAATTTATGCACATAAGTTGAGTATGCATATCTCACTTTACCAAAATGTTCAAATCCAAATGCATCCAATTGATTGAACTCAATTATGTTGCCTAATAATTATCATTCATTCTTTAAGTCATCTTCATCAACAAATAAGAAATATAAAATAATACATTATTATTTGCTTTCATTTAAATGATATACTCATATTTCATTATGTTGCCTACATAAAGGTATCGGATCTTGATCGCCACCGTCGCTAGTATTTAAATTCTTGTCGGATAGTTTTTCCCCCAAAGGAAGTGAACTGGAGCCAGAGTTAGAGTGTCGGGTCTAGGCCGTTGTTATCGCCGGTATTTAGGCTCTTACCAGATAGTTTTTTCTTCGTCGAGAGTGAATTGGAACACGCGTAAGAATAGCAGGTCTTGATAGCCGCCAATAATTTTTGCTAGTCCAATTTTTTCACAATTTATGGGAGTTATTTCTGAACCAACTTAGAGAAGTAGTTCCGGATCCCTAACCCCTAAGGAAAGTAGTATAGTTTTTTTTTTAAGGGGCGCATAAGATTTTTTTTTTTTAATCTATTTTTCTTGATTCTTTTGGGAAATTTTTAGGCCAAATTTTTTAATAATTAATTAATTAAAAATTTAACTAAAAAAGGGGGTGATGTCACCCACCCCATGCGCACGCGCTGGTGCCACTCGCGGCGAGAGTGGCCAGCCGGCCGACCGCCCGGTTTGACCTCCTATGCGTGTCTTGGCCCGAATTTTAGTTTGAATGGTTCGATTAAGAATTTTTTGGTCTTTAGGATCATTTTTCGATGTTCAAAATCTAATTTTGACACTTTCATATTCGAACATAGCCTCTACGATTAGTTTCCATACATTTTAATGATTTTAAAATTGAATTTTTGATGTTTTTTACTCCAATTTTATATATTTTTAGACTTCACGAGCCTTTCCTTTCAAAATATGGGGTCTAGTGATACACTTTCAAAATTTGCCTTGATCGCATGCAAATCTTGAGGCATATCCTAGTTATGAACTTTCAAAATTATATTTAGGACCATTCAAACTCTGATTTCAACAAACTTATTGTCAAACTAAATGTCTCAATGAGAAGAACTCGATGATATCAAAATTGATCTAATCCGAGCCCAAATGGGTCCAAATTAAGAGATTAAAGCACATTTGGAATGTTCAAAACATAAATTGGATGCTCAAATGATATATAAATATGACATGCTTAAGCTCGAATCAAGCGACTCAACAAGACGAGCCCAAGGTTTCTTAATTTTGACATCATTATTGTTAAGATAGTTGCTATTTGCATGCTTTACATTTTTGCAACTTATGTAGTTTTGATGATTCCAAATATTATTGTTCAAATGTGTAGTTATCTCCTAACAATTTTAGAAGATTTGTATTTGCTCTTGTGTGTACTAACATTTCAGGAAAAACGAACTCCAGACTACGAAGACTTCAAATCAAATTCAGAATGAGATACTTTGTAAAATTTGAAGTTTGCATTTCTTTGAAATTAAATTGAAAGGGAGTGATTGTAATTGAGTGAATAAAAACATACACACGCATAAGGAGATCATAAAAAATTTATACTGATCGTACTGGACGATATCCGTTCGTACGGGACGATCAGACAGTTATCTCCTATTGAGCACATGGAACAAATAGAAACTTGCTCAAAATTTTTTCTAAGTCCTATTCGTCCAGGACGAATTTTACAATCGTCCAGGACGATTGGTTCTCTGTAAAATTTTCGTCCAGACAAAATTAAATTATCGTCAATGGCGATTGGTTCTCTGGAAAATTTTCGTCCAGACGAAATTAATAATCGTCCAGGACGATCTGGTCTCTGGAAAATTTTCGTCCAGACGAAATTAAATTATCGTCCATGGCGATTGGTCATCTGGAAAATTTTCGTCCAGACGAAATAAATAATCGTCCAGGACGATCGGTCCTCTGGTAAAATTTTCGTCCAGACAAATAAATTTTCGTCCAAACGATTAACCGGCTTAAAACGGTTTTCAGCAGTTTCTAGAACCGACCTTGTAATAATCGTTAGTACCGGACGAACCTAGTTCGTACGGGACGATCAGCTGTACGAAGACATTTCGTACACATATATAAATGGGGTCGTTTCAAATCGTTTAAGTAAAATCGTCCAGGACGATCCACGATCGTACGGGACGATCCACTGCGTACAGAATTGAATACTTGCAGTTTTTGGGCGGTTTTTCTTGTCTTTTGTATAAATAGTCCAAATTAGACTGCCACCCAATCTTTTTGTCATTTGATCTTCGTGCCTCTTGAGAGAATAGCCAAGGAGAGAGTGGAAGAGAGCATTCAAAGGAGGATTCCTACCATTGGAGCGAGAAGGCTTCACTTGGATTTCAAAGGTAAGAGTCTCTACTTGTGAATTGGGATTACTTCACTCTTTTCATTCTTCCTTCTAGATTCTTGTGAGAAGATCAGTCAAGGAGATCCGGTTCTCTGCCGACACTTGGAGAGTGTGAACAGCCGAAGGGTTCTCTGCCTACACTTGGAGAGTGTGAACAGCCGAAGGGTTCTCTGCCTACACTTGGAGAGTGTGAACAGCCGAAGGGTTCTCTGCCCACACTAGGAGAGTGTAAAAGGACGACGGTTCTCTGTCCACACTAGGAGAGTGTGAAAGGACAACGGTTCTTTGCCAACACTAGGGATTGTGTAAAAGGACGACGGTTCTCTGCCGCACCGGGGAGTGGTGAAAAGAGTGTGTTGTAAAGGCTTCTCCGCCTTGCTTTGGGTGCAAAAGGAGAGTCACTATTGGTATTAGTGCAATACTCAGAGGGTACCTCTGGGTAGTGGATGTAGGTCTGGTTTTAGACCGAACCACTATAAATCTGGTGTCATTTACTTTACTATTTTTACGTTTCCGCATTTTATTTTTTAGTCTTAAAAACTCTGTGGTTGAAAAACTTTTTCTACAAAACTTAAAAGAAATAATTTTTATTTCGGTTCAACATAATTTTAAAAGAGGACTTAAAATTTTCTAAACTACCAATTCACCCCCCTCTTGGTAGCCTTTGGGACATTAACTTAGGCTTAACAACCTAATTACTAGACTCAACAATTATGACACATTAATGCTTGAAAAAAAAACTCTATAATCAGAGGGATAAATACAAGCCGTCTGATGGAACACTCCATATTTACTTCCGATCATCTCCATACTTTATAAGGCGTGACACTCATGAAAATTTATAAATAGACGCTCACTCCTTACATGATGGGACATTCGGCTGGAGATTATAGAGAACTTTGAAGCTTCAAGAGCTTATGAACCACCGCCGACGAACCTCCATGGACAATTTTCGGATCATTACCCGACCATCGTCCGCCACTGAACTTCCACTGCCATCGACCGCCATTGGATTCCCACCAACCACCGTCGCGCCACCGACCGCCACCGGACTTCCCCCCAACTTTCTAAACTATTATAATTTCACTGCCTTTAAGTTAAGAGATGGGTCAACTTTTATAATTCACAGAAATCTAGTGGAATCTTTTCACCTAGATGAGGTCTCGTGATTTTCCCCTATTTGGATATTTCACATAAAAAGTTTGTGGTTTTTTCTGTCCTTTCTTCCACTTCCTATTTGTGTGCTTGATATTCATGCATCGCTAAGACGGAAAATCCACTCGCTCTACTGCCGTGAATATTTTAGTCCGCAACACTATTAAATTTTAAATACATTTTTTAAAAAAAATTGTCTAAAATATTCTGCTCTATTTTTCAAAAAAAAAAACTTTTCACATATAAGCACACAACATTCACTTCAACCATTAAATAAATTTGAAAATACTTTTTTTTGGCATTTTGGTCAATTAAATAAACTCATATATATCTTATATGTAAGACTCAAAATCAAAATCACTTAATTAATAGCTAAAACTCATAATTAACCAACAAATTAAGATGAGCCTATTACACAACTCAGCTTGATGTATGAGCCTATTACACAGCTCAATTTTGTCTATTGGTTGTAAGCTTAGATTATCAACTAAGAGATTTTGAATTTGAGTCTTACGTATATAATATGTGTATAAATATATCTTAATTTATCTAAATATAAAAAAAAAAGCCTATTAATTTGAAAAATCCTCAACAAAGTAGACCACACATGAAGACTTCAATGCATTAATAAATGAGCAATAAAAGATACCAGCAGGCCTCATCATGTGCTTGGCCGCGTGGCAAAATCATAAAAAATATTTGTTGCGTCGACCGCTCATGTGACAGTCTTAAATAATATTTTTTAGTGGACATTATTCAATAAAATAAATATAATTTATTTAATCACAATTATTTTATATTACGAAATGATAAAGTATAATAATATCCGTCAATAATTCTGATTCGATTATAAAGTAATTTTAATTAAATTATTTATGTTACAGAGAGTTGTATATTTTTAGCCACCAATCTCAAAGAAATTGCAGCAGCCGAGGGAGAATTATTACTCTTTTCTAAGCTGGTTTGCACTGTACGTCCGTGGTCTCACGAGATAGAACTTTTATTTGGTCCGATGAACACACGCAAAACTATGTTCGGCCGGCACTAAGATCGCAGGCACAAAATTAGAATTACCGAGCAATACCAACAATAACGAGAAATATCATTATGTGAAGACAAAATACTAAGTAATACCGAGTAATCCCAAAAAATACCGTTTTTTCTAGAAAAACTCGGTATTTTTTTGGGATTACTCGGTATTACTCGGTATTGGTCTTCACAGAGCTGTATTCCTTGTTATTACCAAACAATACCTAGCAATACTGAGCAAAAACCGAGTAACAATCTTTTGACCGAACGTAGAGCTACGTCCGGTCAGAGGACGTAATAAAAATTCCACGAGATGAAGGTTTTGTTTGGAATTTTTTTTTAATTTTGTATTAAACAGGGCTTTAGCCAAAAAAAAAAAATCATCTCAAGTGTAGTCCTAGGCCCCGTTTGGGGCAGCTTTCTTAATCTTAAAACAACTATTTAGTATAAATTTTTTTAACTCAAAATTTTGTGCTAGAAAAATGTTTTAAAAATTAGTAAGAAAGCCGTTCCAAATGAAGCCTAAGATTCATTTCGGAACTATTTTTTAAAATAATTGAATTAAAATTTTCTTACTAAAAAACTATTTTAGAAAGTATCAAAAAAGCTCTCCCAAACCAAAACTTTTTTTATGTTTTAAAAAACAATTTTTCAGCATAAAAATTTTAAAAAGTAGAAAAAAGCTGTCACAAATGAGACCTAAGAGTTCGTTTGCGAAGTCTTTCTTAAAATAGTTTTTAAGTAAAAAGAAGTTAGTTTTTCAACTAAGAAAGTAGTTTAAAAAATAATAAGAAAGTCAGCCTCAAAAGAAACCTAACTAGAGTTAAGGTGCAATAATTGAACCATAAAAAATGAAATATATATAATTTTTCTATTAATAGGTCGGAACAGTACTTGTAATGGACGGGTCAATTCTGGAGCTTAAACTATTGGATAAGAACACTATTTGTGTACTATTTTAAGTGTTCTATTATTTAATTTACTCTCATGTGGATTTAAGAAATTTTTTTTTATTTTTTTTTTCATGGATGATCACACTCTTTTAATTAAAACTTTATTATCGGATTTAGGCAAAGAGTCCACTTAATCACATAAAATTCATGTATGAGTTAGTAACACTTAGGGCATCTCCAACGGAAAACTCCATTTTTCACGTCAAAATACCGCAAAACGCAAAAATGGCGTGGTGCTGCTCCAATCGAACGACATTTTTTTATTTCTGCGCGAAGGTAACGATCCTTCTCCTTTGGCGCGTTTTTCCAAGTTGAGAGGGCAAAATAGCGTGGGTGAACAGTGCACTGTTCATCCGCAAGTAAATGGCGGACGTTTTGTTTGGCGTTCGGCTGGAGCGACCGAACGGCGCCAAACGCTCGTTTGGCGTTCGGTTGGAGATGCTCTTAAAACCTTACCTGATTATGATGGAAACAACGAAGATTAGTAAGAGCCACAAATCATATAAAATATATTTGATTATAATCGAATCATAAATGTTAATAACAATAATTAAATTTTTTTAAAAAAAATTATAAAAAATTGACATGATCAGACACGAATTTCACACATATTTGAATTAAAAAATTTTAGAATAACATTCAAAATAATCGAAACTTCAAATTTAATAAACTTATATTCACATCTATTTGGCATGAGATGAAACTAATGTTAGAAAAAATAATCTGATTTGGATTTAAATAAGTCCTGATCAAGAGCTTGAATTGAAAATCTTGAGATATGAAGTGAAGGAACAATGATATTTAAATTTGGCATGCTTATACTCAAATCGAAAGTCTTGATGAGATGAATCCAATGAACATAGTATCGCCTAATTTTAATAGCATTAATGCACTTAAACCACTGAATGAATGTTGTGATTAAGGGTAGTTCGATAGAGTTGATACATCACCAAAATTTTTTTTGATCGAGCACGAATGTCAAGGCATATTTAAGTTAAATTTTTCTAAAATTTGAATTTGGGACTATATGAATTCCAATTTCAACAAATTTATAGTCAAATTGAGCAACTTAGAGAGGCGAACCCAATGACACCAAAATTGGTTCGATCCGCACTCAAATGAATCCAATCAAGAGACCGAAGTGTATTTAGAAGATTCAAAACGTAAATTTGATAATCAAATGACATCTAAATATAGCATGTTTATAGTTGAATCGAGCGGCTCACGAGATGAATACAACGAGCCCAAGATTGCTTAATTCTAATATCATTTGAGCACATAAATGCTTATAAAATGCTCTATGATCGAGGGGATCAACATGTGTTGTTCGATGGAACACTCTGAATTTGCCCCGTATCTTATCCATATTTACATGACATGCAACTCTAAAAAATCTATAGATAGCCCCTCATTTCTCACATGAAAAGGGGGTATTGAACCTTTGCAAGCTTGAGCCTTTTGACTAGAAGCGGGAGAAATCTCTGAGGCTTTGATGATCCTAAAGTTCTACCCCAAGCACCACTGTTGGAGAACTTCCGTCAACTAACGATTGATAATCGCTCGTTTGCTGACCGCTGCCAGACCATCGTCTGTCTGCAGACTACTATCGGGCCGCTGCTCTGCCACCGACTGTCGCTAGACTCCGACCACCCTTACCCACCAACTACATCGAACATTATCACTTGACCACAATCGTTCAAATGCCTTTCACCTTATATTGACTTGGTGATATTTTCTACGAGCTCCTCATATTTTTGAATATTGTCATCTTTAAATTAAGAGATGGGCAAACTTATATGATAATGCTCATACAATGGAATCATTTCAATTGGGTGGGGTGGTGGGGTTTTCACCTTTAAAAATTTTTTCATGTCAGCGAAGCTCTTTCTAATTTTTTTTGTTGAATCCCCATGAAAAATTAGGCTAAAAAAGGAATGTGATGCATTTGAAAAGTTTGGATTTACTTGGATAAATCTAAAATAAATGTGATGATTATTTTTTAATTGGGCTTGAAAGAAATGAATTCAATGTTAAACCGGGGGGGCAGTGTTCGCTTGACGACAGTTGCAATGGCAGGTCGTGGTCGGTGATGCTGGTGGATTCAAGTGGAAATTAGTGGCGGTGCCGTTGACGAGCGGTGGTGAGAAGGTGGTGACAACAGCGGATAAATTCCAGATACATCAAATTTTCACTATGTATTTCTTTTCAAATAAAGTGCCAATATTTTTAAATTATTTGCATTTTGAATACTCTACGCCGATCTTACAAATCGTAGTGCAAAAAACACTATAAAATATTTACCATTGCTACTGTTGCCACTACCGACATTTATCTAATGCCGTTGTTGCCACCCAACATTGTTAAATGTTGTTGTTGGTTGCTATCTTTCTCGCTCAACATGGCAGTCATCAGTCGTCGCCCGTCGTAGGCTATTGTCGTATGCAATCACTATGTTCTGCATTTATTTTACTTTAAGTCATATAAAAAATAATCATTTACATTTATTTTAGACACATTCAAATATTTCAAATATAATATATTTATTTTATCATGTATTTCATTTTAGTATGTACTTTACAGACTCACCAATTCTATTTGAATTGAGCTGAACATCATTACTCAAATATTTTTTGCTGCCCACTCAAAGAAATTACATGAAGGCCAGGATCTTGGTCGTCCTAGTCGCTTTCGACCATCTAGCATCATCACTCTAGAACCAGCCGCTACCGAAAAGCGAATCAAATCATCCTTTCTTTGCGGTGATACAACAACCTTACCCAGCCGAGCTTTTAGGTAGCTTCGGTTCAGCGCATCACCAGCTCTTCTCCATCTCCACCCACCCCACTCACTCCTCATCATTACCCATTTCCCCGCCGTTACATGGAAGTTCCGTAGCTAAGTCGCGGCATTGCTTCGACTCTACTCTCTCTCTCTCTCTCTTCTTTAATATCCTTGCTACTCCCCAACGCACATTGATTAGGGAGCAGCTAACTTCAACTCTTCAGGCATCCGCCTTTACTGATATTTCCTGCCTTAGGGTTTACTCTCCTCTTCTTTTTGTTTATTTTCCTGTTTTCTCTACTCGCTTTCTGGAGCTGTTCTCGAAATCGGGCAGGGGTGAGAATGCAGCAGTGGCGGCCGGAGAGTGCGGTAATGACCTTCGATGAGGTCTCCATGGAGAGGAGCAAGAGCTTCGTCAAGGCCCTTCAGGTGCAGTTCATTTGATGTGTAACAAGCGTTTCAATTCGAAACTTCCACCCGGCTCTTTGCTTGTGTTTTGTGTCTTCGTTAAGGATTTAGGTATCTTTTGGCCGAGTTCTGTGTTACACATTGAGGTAAGAGGTTCTTTGTTCGTTTTCCATCTGCAGCGAAGTAAATTATCGTATCTGCGTTGCTTGGTAGATTCTAGCTTTGACAGATTCTCCCAGTTTTTTATTTAATCGGGCGGGTTGAAAATTATTCCGAGATTTTTTATAAACGAGACCTTGAGGAGGATCTTACTGAACTTCGAGTACTTAGTGGGATTTGATCCGAGGAATGGGACATAGTTTTTTTTTTTCTTGTCTAATTAAGATCTGTATCTTTACATGTGTTTATAGATTTGTGTAGAAGAATTACCACAAAACGTTAGATCCAGTGGTGATGGATGTTGAAATCAAATGATATTTTTGGAAAAAATAAAACAAATTTCTTAGGGGCAGTTTGGTTGCAAGCATTTAAAACTCAGAGGAATCTTAAATGCAATTTAAAGTAAAGATAGCGCATTCGAAATTTAGGGGATCATTTTCTTGGGTTTGGTTGGAACTAATAAAAAAAATAAAAAAAATAAAAACCAGCCTGGGGCATGAGCGAAATGATCTTGCAATGGTGGCACTGTATTTAGTGAAATTTATTTGATGTTGGGTCATCATCGTCTTTGATGCGAAGTTGCAAGAGGCAGGTGTGAGATGGTGAGAGGTGGTTGTGAGGTTGTGCTCCCGAGGGTTGTTGTAGTCCCATGTGTGAGGAATGAGTTGACGAGCTGGAGGCGAGGTAGCAAGGGGCGGAGGCGTTGCTAGGGTGGGTGTGAGATAGCAATGGTTGTTGTCAGCTTGGATGGGAGGTTGCATTCGTATTCGCGATTGTAGGTTGTCATTGTCTCAGCTCAAGGTCATTGGTAGGTAACTAGGATCGCACATGATGTATTCTGAATTCATCCAACTTTGAGGAATTTAGAATACACTGAAATTGAACCAAGTGATGTATTTTGAACTCCTCAATACAGAAACTTGGCATTTGTTTCTCTACCAACCAAACACCTAAATTTTCAAGGCTTTCTTATTTGATTTATACTTCAAGTACATCCAAAAAAACAAAGCCTTAATAAAAAATGTTGTACAATCATTGCATCTTATGAATGAGCTTTGAAATTATTATTCTTTTTGTTTTGAAAACAAATATTCCTTGTTTAATCTTCATGTAAGAGGTATTGACTTGTCATGTTATCACTTACCTTATTTGAATGTCATATTTGGGCATGTCAGCACCTATCTTAATACAATTATTTGTGTAATAGATATGCAATCAAATATTGCTTTATTTAGAGGATCCACTTATAAGACTTGTCATGAAAATTCATAATTTATTTGGTTTGATTATTCTTAGATTACTTTTTTTATCACACACTTAATATCATCTTATAATAGATGATGCTTGTAAGATACTTTTCTAATTATAAGTGCAATTATATGCAATGAATGATCTCTCTCCTAAGAGTGGTTGACCACTTCAATTTTCTTTCCCCCCTTCTTTCCTCTCTCCAAAATCCCTTTGTCTCTATTTGCCAATTTCCCCTCTCTTATTCCCATTTTTGAAGTGCTTCTAAGTTCTAATACAAGTCTTTATTCTATTTTATCAATCAAGCCTTTCAGGCACTATCATCGTCCTCATCAATTACTACAATAACATCATATTTCTTCATTTGTCTTATTTGAAATGATCATATTTAAAGGATCTTTTTACAAATGATTTATCTTTTAAGAAAGATCCCTAATTGATGTGTTTTGATTATGCTTATATTACTTTTCTTTTGTTATTGCATTACATATAAAATCATTTTTTTAAATAGAGGTAATGTTGATGTAAGAGATTTGAAGTAATGTTGATGAATATAATTTTTTCCAAGGAATTGTCTCCTCTGAGTCCTCTCCTGAGGGCGACGGACCATTTCAATCCTTTCGCGCTTCTCTTTCCTCTGTGTCTTGCCTCAGTTGATTGATTTCTTCCTCTTCTTATCATCATTGGAGTGCTTCTAACACAAGTCTCCATTATCTTTTTTGAGTCCTATTCAACTGCAACCATTATCCTCATCAATTGTATCATAGACGAATTAGTTTGTAGTGATTGTGCTATGTAGGATTTGATTTATTTCTATCCACATAATTTATCTTTAAGCTATCCAATCGACCTCTTACATTTTGTAATGATTACCCGCAAGATTTGTAGTTGAGTTTAAATATCTTTTTAGCTTGAAAGTAGCCATATCTGCGAAAACAAGGCTTAAAGAAATCGAAACCCAAAAAACCCTCCTATACTCATACCAAAACCCTCCCATGCATTCAAACTCTCCTAGTTATCTACCACTAAAAATTTTCCTCCAACTAACCCTACTTTAAGTCAATGCAACCAATATCTAACAAAGTTAACCCCAAGCTCCTAAGTACTCCCTGCCCCTTTTGCCCTCCCACTCTAGTATTTGTTTTTTTGTTTTTTTTTTTCATTTTCTTTCAAAATTGCATGATAATTGATTCTCTGCTCCTCACTAGACACTTGATAATTTTTATATTCAATAAGTTGGCTAAATCCATTGACATATACTTCTGACATATACTTTAAGCCAATGCAACCAATATCTAACCAAGTTAATCCCCACCCCTTTTGCCCTCCCACTCTAGTATTTTTTTTTTTTTCATTTTCTTTAGAAATTGCATGATAATTGATTCTGTGCTCTTCACTAGACACTCAATAATTTTTATATTTAATAAGTTGGCTAAATCCATTGACATATACTTCTAACTTCTTTATTAACTGATGCTTCTAGTTTTCCTTCTACCCCTCCAAAACCACATTGTCCCTCCCCTATATAGTAGCCAAAATCTTACCTTTCTCTCAGTTAGAACCATCTTCACAATATCTCCCAATTTATTTCATAATCTCATATATTTTTTTTATGCATCTTATTATAATAATTCTATGATTACTATAATATTTTTGACACGCATGATAAAAGTCAAAATCCCTGTTACTTGCATAAGTTTTCTGATCCCTATAATGATCTATGGTCATTGTTATGCAAGAGGTATATAAAATTACATTGTTCCTACTCCCATTGTTGATATTAATGACTGTGCTCACTTTCATATTCTCATTGCGAATATCATATCATAATGATATCCACATTCAATTCCCTTTAATTGGAACTATGGATGTGTGTATGTATGCTTTATTTCATAACATGCCACTTATCCATATTACTATAACTCACAATATATTGATCTTCTTCCTCAACCTTCTTATGCATCCAATACATGATATAAACTCAATTTATTACATTACATGGATAAGTCTCTTCTCAGTGCAACCACTATCTCTAATCTCATAAATTGTATTTACATGCATACCTTTTTAAGTTCCACACTTCCACAAACTTTGCATATTATACTAGTCCTAAAGCACCACCAACTCCATTCACTTTGCTAGTCCCATTACCTCAACCTACCTGTGTTAAGGAGGATGATGACCAGTCACCTATGCTCGAACTTAAGCCTAGTCTTAAGTGTAATTATTTGTTTGCACTTGAGTTTGATTTTGTGCTTAAAGATGAGGTTAAGGTAGTGCTTGAATGAGATATTTTACTAGAGACTGATGTTTAAATTGTGTTTTTGGAGCCTCTTCCTATGTCAACATCTGTTGTATTAAGATTTTTAATAAAAATATAATCAAATGTTGCTTTTTGTAGAGGATCTTTTTATAAATGACTCATCTTTTATGAAATATCTATGGTATATTTGTTTAGATGCCACATTGATTAATTTATTTATGTTATTTTTTCTTTTGTTTATTTATCACATATTAAATCCTTGTATAAATAGCGAATGCTCATGATGATGAATATAATTGTTTGCAAGGAATTATGTCTCCTTCGGTGTGGTCTATCACTTCAATTTCCCTCTAGCTCGCTCTCTTTCTTAAGCCCATATCCCTATCTCTCTCTCTGATGATTTCTTGTACTTTTTGTGTTTGGCATGATTCTAGTAGAAGTCTCTTCCCTTGTATAAATAAAGCCATTCAACCACATCATCTTTGTTAGATATATTATTTGCTTGTTGTTTACAACATTTAAAGTAAAGCTGTATTGAGAATTTGTCTCCCAACTCTGGTTCCAATGATTGAAGTGCAAAGTTACCTCCCATACATTGCGAGTTTGAGAGCGACATTGGGTTTTAGCTCTTACCTTACCCAAAAATCTTTCATTAAGATTTTATTGTGTCCTAGCTTTTTTTTTGAGCAGGCCAAATAACATATAGATTGGGATGGTTCTTTAACTCACTAATATCTATTATATAATGTTATATCAATACTAAATATTTGTAGTTTGATTTGCTAATATATTTTAAATAATAAATTATTAAAAGATATTTCAATTTTGTTCAGTTGACATCTAGGAATTAGGCTATCTAAGGATAAAAAAATTAGCAAGAAAGCATAGATCAATGTAGATTGTAAACTCCAAAAAATTCACACTAAAATTTTCTAGGAAAGTGTGGTTTAGGGTGAAATTTTCTAAAGACATTAGATTATAGAGAATACACTACTAGGGATTTTACCCTCATTTTATAATGACTTCATGATTTAGTGATACATCTTTTATATGCGCAAGACTATAATTAATTACCCCTCCCGATAACTAGAGAGAATTTTTTATTAAGTCTAGTTGATAGGCGTTAAGTGCTTAGCATATAGTAGCATCTATATCCAATTTATGATTAAGAGAATTTATAGCCTTGAGCTTAATGCTGATGGTGGGAGAGATGATAATGAACTCTGATCAAGATACCGTTGTTCCATTGTCCTAAATTATTAGGGATATTAGTCTACTTTGTCAATGAAGGCTACTCAACCTCCCAAATTATCATTGTTGGCTACGGTGGGTTGTGTCGTTTAAGAGACCTCACCGACTTGGGGTGAATGTTGTCTATGGTGGTAAATTTAAATCGACCTTAGCTGACTGAGGGCTTTGTGTCACATTGATTGTACTATATGATTCACATCCTAAAGGGGTTGAAGCTATCCGGGCTATACCCATAACCATAATTTAATAGTGCCTTTTAACGGCCAACCACCAGGTTAGAGGTCTCCATTATAGTTGTTATTTAGTCGTGTCGTTTTTCCGACAATACCAATCGGTCAAATGATGCATTCCTTGCCCTTATTAGCAAGAGATATTTTGACAATGATTATAAAATACACTTGATATGGCATTGGCTTTTGTTAGTTGAGATTATCTTTGAGTTGTCATTCTCAATAAACTGTTATGAAGGGTGGATTAATTGTTTCTTTAAGCTTTAGGGATAAATTTAACATGATTATATTATATGGGGATTTTAAGCCCATAATGATTTGATTTTGGAGTTTGGAGGCATTTCATTGATAGCAGCCCATCCATTTGAAATTCAATTCCAACTTTACATTATTGAGATATTTTGATGATTATATTTGATTGTCTATAAACCGGTTTACTCTTCTTCTTTGCTCGTGGGGAAGTGAGTTTGATTGTTGCATATCACTTAATTTAATTTGAGCATTGTTAACCGTGTCAACTCTATCCCATATATAGAGGATCAAGTTTATAGGAGTTGGCCTTATGACTATGCCTTATATATTTAAACTAAGAGCGTGCAATTTAGAAGCTATTTTTTTGTTGTAGAAAGCCATGAAGGCCTTATGCAAATGTAAAATAAAACATCTTGTAATATCATGCTTATTGGGTAGATGTTTGCTAAAAAATTCAAGTTTTGTTGACTCCAGTCTTTGTAATATAGAAGATAATGCTTGAAAGGTGGAACTTACAACCTTGCCATAAAGGCAAGTTGGCTCTCGCTCGAGAGAGTCGTGCAACATACTGATGACTTTGATCTTAAAAACAGAGTCTGCAAAATTTCAAATTTGTCCCTCAATTTTAAGTCAGTTGCACGGTTGTTGAAGTGTGTGAAAATTTGTCTCGTTTACCCGCACAACATTCTTTAATATTAATTTTAAACATTTAGCATGTTTGTTGGAGTACATG
This sequence comes from Dendrobium nobile, assembly GCA_022539455.1. NCBI lineage: Eukaryota > Viridiplantae > Streptophyta > Magnoliopsida > Asparagales > Orchidaceae > Dendrobium > Dendrobium nobile. The sequence goes on from CM039722.1 coordinate 43,660,736, forward strand.
CGAATTAGTTGATTTTGGCTCCTTGATTTTTTATTTTAAATGGCATGCATGTCTTTTGGCATATTTGAGTAGGGCACTTACATGTTTTGTGACGCATCTATAAGATGCACTTGTATTTTTTTTGTGCATTTGCATAGCGTGCTTGGACATTTTTTGATGCTTTTGCATGCATTTTGAGACATTGTAATTGAATTTGAAAGTTATATTGTAAATAGATGAATATGATTTGAATAATTGTACAAATTTTGTTTGTTTGCATGAATATTCTATCAGTAACAATGCGCGTGTCTTTTCTCTTTAAAACTTTTGAAGAATGCTTTTTATTCATTTTCAAGTAAGTGTTGTGGATCCAGTGGTGAATATAATGAGTTGGAATCCTTTACCTTTTTAAAATGCCATATTTTGCATGCATATGTGGCTTCTTTTTATTCAAGTGAGCCTAACGAGGTATAAAATTTTCTTCTAAAAAGAGTGGAGCCACCTTGGTTCATTTTCATACCCATTCACATTTCTAATTGTTTAAGAGTGCTTAGGGAAATTCTAAGTGTTCTAAAAGTAGTGGAGAGGTTATGTTCATGCTCATAGGCGAGCTACAAAGTTCATTGCACATCTCCTATAAGTTTGTTTTTATTTAATTTCAACATTCATTTATGTTCTTTTAAGACTATTTGCATGACATATTACCTGATCATTTTTGTTCTTAATTTAGTTTTAGTTCTTTTGTTCAATCATATTCTTGTTTAATAAATCCTTTCAAATGTTCTTTAATGAATTCATTTAGTCTAAATTTTGGTAGTCTTCTGGCATCTCTCTTGTGTTGGAGGAATCTACGATGAGTGCTAAAACTTCCAATTACGCTCGAAAAAATATGCATAGTTGGTATTTAGGACATGTTGGTCGGAGGTCTTCATTCCCACCATGCTTACAAAAGCATTCTTAGGCCTTGAATGCCTACACGAAAATGTACATAATTAGACTTTGTTGCAGTGTTGGAACGACGTGCATGAGTACTTATTTTTTATTCCTGCCGCATTGGAACAACGAGACCAAATACTTTGATTTGGGTTCATAATAACAAGCACTTTCTCATGACCTACATTTCTCCTTTAGGAGCTTTTAAATATATTGAGGCTTAATGTACGATCTCCAACTACGATTACATTGCTTCTCTGTCATCGGGTTTTGGATTAAATTAGAAAGGGGAAGATAAGGGATCACGTGTATTTTGTTGAGTGAGAGAGGGAGAGTGTTAGCAAGATAAATGAAGATAGATAGCGAGAGAATGAGAGGTTTAGAAGTAGGAGTTAGAGAGAGAAGTAGGGAGATGGGGAGAGGTTTTGAGTGGTTGTCGTGTGCAGGATGTTTCCTACTAGGGTCGATGAGTTGAGGTTGAGAATGATTGAGCCACCCTCGTTTGCTGGTGTCAGGTTTCAGTCGAGTGCGTTGATGATCGACAGTTTGGAAGGTAGAATTATGTTAGACCGGTCCACTGGACCGGTCCAGCCGGTCCAGGCAGGACCGGTTCACGGGCAAAATCGCAAACAGCGGAGAAAGCTTCCGCCTGGGCGGAAGCAGCGTGAGACGCATGCCTTGCGGGACGGTTTCGGGAAGGAAATTTGAGTAAGTTTAGGAGGGAAATTGATTGCAGGGACTGTTTAGGAAATTCCTTTTGAATTGTATGCATTAAGTAGTTGATTTTTCGAGGGTTTGGGGTATCTTGAATTTGGATGAAATTTGAGACCTATTAGATTTAGGTTTTCTTTGGGCTCTAGCGGCGTCTAGAGATTTGGGAGAGATCGATCCTCCTCTCGAATTGAGGATCAAGTGTATCTTTGCTGTTTTCTTCTTCTACTAGTGGAATACAAATCTTGTCTTGAGTTTTCTTTCCAATTTCCTCTGAAATTCTGCTGTTAAACTGCTGTAAACAGCAGATTTGCTGTGTTTTCCTGATGTGGACAGCAGTACAATCACTGTTTTCGCTGTTTTTCAGAAGATCTACAAGTGTTTCCTATCAAATTGGTATCAGAGCCTCTTTTTTGGGACAGTTGGGGGCTGATTTCCTGAGATTTCAGCGGATTTTTCTTGTTCCGGAAGAAGATCTTCGTGAATCTTGAGAAGAACGATGGCCGGAAAGAAGGTTGATGTTTTGGAAGGCGAAATCGGCAAATTGAAAGCCGATTTGGAGGAAAGATTCTTCAACCTTCAAAATCAAATCACCTCCAACAATGAAAGTTTGGAGGGGACGTTCACTGCAATGGAGGAAATGATGAAGAAACTACTTGAGATGAAAACCAATCCGGTGACATCGGAATAAGAGAGGCCGCCGACGGCCATGGCATAGGAGGAAATCCGAACCCCTTGTGGGGGAGGAGAAATTCGGAGGTGGAGATCCTAGAGGAAGAGAACGACATGCCTCCTCTAGAGCCTCTTTCGAGGGAAGAGATGAGTATGGGATATGACAGAAGGGGGGCTGATTTTGGTGGGAGGAGAGAGGGATCTCATCGCCAAGGTGTTGAATTCGAAAGAATTCAGCGTCGAGGGGGGGATTTTGAAGGAAGAAGGGAGGAACGTCATCATCGAGGTGTTGAATTTGAAGGTATTCAGCGTCGAGGTGATGATGTAGAAGGGAGGAGAGGTGAGTATGAAGAGGGGTTAGAGTATATTCGTCGGAGGGACGATCGGGACAATTGGGGAACGCCTCCTCTGAGGGGAATGGGAGGCTATGGAGGATACCGGAGAGATCCCAAGGTGAGGAAATTGAAGATGCCCGTTTTCGAGGGGGAAGACGGCCATGACTGGATCTACAAGGTGGAGCGTTACTTTGCGGTCAATGGGTTGACAGAGGATGAGAAGCTGACGGCGGCAGGATTGTGTTTGGAAGGAAAGGCTTTGGCATGGTATCAGTGGCGTGATAGGAGAGAGCCTATCAGGAACTGGAGGGAATTCAAAAAATGCATAATAGAACGTTTCCAAACCGACCGGGGAGGAGATTTCTATGAGCAGTTTTTTGCTCTGGTGCAGGAGGGATCAGTAGAAGACTACCGTGAGTGGTTCGAGCACCTGGCTAGTAGGGTGGAGCACTGGAGCGATTATCAGATAGCGTATTGGAGGGGAACTTCATGAAGGGGTTGAAGGCAGAGATCCGAGCGGCAGTTAAAGTTCTGATGCCTAGTAACTTGGAGGAGGCAATGAAGTTGGCACAGCTAGTAGAAAATCAGAATAATCTGGAGAAGGGAGCCAGGAGCAGCAACTCAGGAGGCTCTTACAAGACTACGACCACTCTTTTAGCACAAAAGGGGCCTACATCAGTCAACAATAATGAGATCACCAGGGAGAAGCTAGTAGGAGGGAGTGGGGATAACTTCAAGAAGCTCACCGAGATAGAATTACAGGAGAAGAGGGCAAAAGGGCTTTGTTTCAGACGTGACGAGAGGTATACGCCTGGGCACAGGTGTAAGGACCGAACTCTTCAAGTTCTTACTGTTTGTGATGAAGAAGGAATGGAGGGTGTCGTCTTTCCACCTTGCGGACAAGGTGGATCTTTGGGAGGGGAGTATTGTTAGACCGGTCCACTGGACCGGTTCAGCCGGTTCAGGCAAGACCGGTTCACGGGCAAAATCGCAAACAACGGAGAAAGCTTCCGCCTGGGCAGAAGCCGCGCGAGACGCACGCCTTGCGGGACGATTTCAGGAAGGAAATTTGAGGAAGTTTAGGAGGGAAATTGATTGCAGAGACTGTTTAGGGAATTCTTTTTGAATTGTATGCATTAAGTAGTTGATTTTTCGAGGGTTTGGGGTATCTTGAATTTGGCTGAAATTTGAGATCTATTAGATTTAGGTTTTCTTTGGGCTCTAGCGGCGTCTAGAGATTTGGGAGAGATCGATCCTCCTCTCGAATTGAGGATCAAGTGTATCTTTGCTGTTTTCTTCTTCTACTAGTGGAATACAAATCATGCTTTGAGTTTTCTTTCCAATTTCCTTTGAAATTCTGCTGTTAAACTGCTGTAAACAGCAGATTTGCTGTGTTTTCCTGCTGTGGACAGCAGTCCAATCACTGTTTTCGCTGTTTTTCAGAAGATCTACAAGTGTTTCTGTTACGCCGGTCCAGCATGGACCGGCTCAACCTGGACCGGCCCAGCCGGTCCAAATCTACGCGAGGCGGAGACGGGCCAGGGAGCAGGCGGAAATTTCAAAGAGGGCTGGGGTGGGGTCCACTTGAAATTCAAACATGGTTTAAGTGTTTTTGGAGGGAGAAGGAAGGGTAGAGAAGTCCTTTTGCTTTTATTTTGTATTAGATTGTTTTAATAGGGAGTGATGAGGGGAATTAGGGATCATCTTGATTTTAAAAGGAGTTTTGTGTTCTAGGTTTTCTTGTTTGGGCTCTTGGCGTTGCCGGAGATTGTTGGAGAGTTGTTCTTCCTCTCGAATTGAAGAACATTGTATCTTGCTTTGAATTTTATCATCTACTAAGGAAATACAATTATTTGCTATTGTTTTTCCAAAGTTTTCTCCCTTTTCTCTCAGTTTTTCCATTGTTGGTGGCTGTTTTCTATTGAAAACAGTGAAATATCGGTGAATCGGTGAAAATCCGATAGGAATCGCTTGGAATATTCAAGTGGTACCTATCAAATTGGTATCAGAGCGAAGATCCGGACGGTGGGGGGCTGTTTTCCACTGTTTCGCTGCAGATTTTTGCTTTTCGGAAGAGATCCGGAGACCATTTCGTGGTTAGACCATTTCGTGGTTCCCATGGCATCTAAACGTGTAGAAGTCTTGGAGACCGAAGTGGGTCAATTTAAGGCGGATCTGGAGGAGAAGATGGCGACGTTGAGTGAGAATATGGAAGGGAAATTCATGGCATTGGAGGAGATGATGAAAAAGTTGTTGGAAGGGCAAGCAAGAGCTGTGCCAGCGGAGGAAAGAGGAGAAGGTAGTGGGAGCAAGGGTAAGGAGAAGGCAAAGCCGGAAGGGGAAGAGGAGGTGGAACTGCTTGGTAGCAACGGAAGAATGCTGCATCGGGAGTCCATCAGGCGGGAAGAAAGAGAGGATGATTGGCGTCGTCGGAGGCCCGACCCAGTGGACCGGCCATGGGGAATCCATAACCACCATGGCGGGGCGCGAGGGGAAGATGGCTATCGACGGCCGAGGAGGGATGATGAGCCCCGATATGGAGAGAGAGGAACTTGGGAAGATCCCATTGCCTGGGACAGAGGAGGCCATGGGTGGAATAGGGCATACGGGGTGGACACGAGGGCCAGAAAGCTGAAAATGCCAGTTTTCGAAGAGGGGAATGTGGATGAGTGGATCCACAAGGTGGAGAGGTATTTTGCAGTGAATGGCCTGATGGAGGAGGAGAGATTGATGGCGGCTAGTATGTGCTTGGAAGGGGCGGCTTTTGCTTGGTTCAAGTACATGGATAAGTGGGATCCGGTGAGGACTTGGAGGGACTACAAGGAAGCTATCAGGGAGAGATTCAGGGGGAACAGCCCATGGGAGATATCAGAACAGTTCTATGCCCTCACTCAAGAGGGAACAATGGAGGAATACAGGAAGAAATTTGAGAGCTTGGTGGGAGACATGGAGGGCCTATCAAACAGTACGCTGGGGGGGAACTTTATGAAGGGCCTCAAACCCGAGATCAGAGATGCAGTGAAGGTCATGAGACCAAGAGATCTGAGGGAGGCGATGGAGTTAGCTCAGTTGGTGGAGAACCAGAAGACCAACGCCCGCACGTGGAGGAACAATCACTCAGGAGGGCCCACCAGGACAACTACCACTTACTTGGCTCCAAAGGGACCAAGCCCCATTCTACCTAGAGAGAGTGGAAAGGAGAAGAGCGGGGTGACTAGATCTGCTGGAAGCTTCAAAAAATTGACTGAGGAGGAGATGCAGGAGAAGAGGGCCAAGGGCCTTTGTTTCAGATGTGAGGAGAAGTTTGTTCCAGGACATAGATGCAAGGATCGCGCTCTTCGGGCTCTCACCGTCTATATAGACGAGGCGCCTGAAGAGGGTGATGATACTGATGAGGAGCAGATTGATCCACAGTTGGAGGTAGCCGAGGTCTCCCTCAATTCTGTGATGGGATTTACTCCTAGCCATACAATGAAGGTGAAGGGGGAGATTCGGGGGAGAGAGGTTGTGGTTCTGATTGACAGTGGGGCAACCCACAATTTCATATCCACCCAGGTGGCGGAGGAGCTAGGGATGGAGCCTACTGAGACAGGCAGCTACGGGGTGATGATGGGGACAGGGAAGATTGAGTCCAGCACCGGGATCTGCAAAGGGGTGGAGATGAAGCTACAGGAGATCAGGGTGGTAGAGGATTTTCTGCCCCTGAAGTTGGGTAGCACAGACGTTATTTTGGGCATGAAGTGGCTACAGACCTTGGGTGAAACCAAGGTGAATTGGGGGACCATGGTGATGGAGCTGAGCGTAGAGGGGAAGCAGGTAAAGCTGAGGGGAGAACCAGGATTGTCCAGAGCTGGAGTGTCACTCCGATCCATGGTGAAAATCATACAGGAGGAAGGAGGAGGATTCTTGGTGGAATTGCAGAGCTTGGAGGAGCAGGAGGAGGGGGAGGGAAGACCCATCCCCACTTTGGTTCAACCCCTGTTGCAGGAATTTGAGGATGTGTTCCAACCTCCAGTTGGACTACCACCTGACAGAGAGCAGGAGCACCAGATTATCCTGAAAGAAGGAGTATCTCCTATCAGTGTGAGACCTTACAGATATCCTCAGGTGCAGAAAGATGAGATTGAAAGATTGGTGGGAGAAATGCTAGAAGGAGGGATCATTCAGCCCAGTGTGAGTCCTTTCTCTAGTCCAGTGCTGCTTGTGAAGAAGAAGGATGGGAGTTGGAGGTTCTGTGTAGATTATAGAGCTCTCAACAAGGAAACTATGCCTGATAAGTTTCCTATCCCGGTGATTGATGAGTTGATGGATGAGCTACATGGAGCAGCTTTGTTCACCAAGGTCGATCTGAAGTCAGGCTATCACCAGATCAGGATGAGGAAGGAAGATGTGCAGAAAACGGCCTTCAGGACTCATGAGGGTCACTACGAGTTTCTGGTGATGCCTTTTGGCCTCACCAACGCTCCGGCAACATTCCAAGCTTTGATGAACCGGATCTTCAAGCCACACCTCCGCAGGTTTGTGTTGGTATTTTTTGATGACATCCTAATTTATAGCAGGACTGAGGAGGAACACCTAGAGCACCTGAGAGTGGTGTTGGGTGTACTGAAGGAGCATCAGTTGAAGGCCAACTTCAAGAAGTGTGACTTCGCTCAGGCACGGGTGGAGTACCTGGGGCACGTGATATCCCAGGAGGGAGTGGCTGCAGATCAATCCAAGATAGAGGCAATGCTGGCTTGGCCTCAACCCAAGACCTTGAAGGGACTCAGAGGGTTTTTGGGACTGACAGGCTATTACAGAAGGTTCGTGAGAGGATACAGCACCATAGCATGGCCTCTGACAGAGCAGTTGAAGAAGGACGGGTTTTTATGGGGAGAAGCAGCTTCAGAGGCCTTTGAGAAGCTGAAGAAGGCCATGACGACGGTGCCAGTGCTTGCTCTGCCAGACTTCAGTCAGGTGTTTGTGGTGGAGACAGATGCTTCAGGCTATGGATTGGGAGCAGTGTTGATGCAGAGGCACAGGCCCATAGCTTACTTCAGTCAAGTCCTGTCATCCCGGGCTAGGCTGAAGTCGGTCTACGAGAGAGAGCTGATGGCGATTGTACTGGCCATCCAGAAGTGGAGACCTTACTTATTGGGCAGACACTTTATTGTCAGAACTGATCAGAGGAGCTTGAAGTACTTGTTAGAGCAGAGGATGGTCACAGAGGAGCACCAGAGGTGGTTGTCCAAGCTGTTGGGATATGATTTCGAGATACACTACCGACCAAGGCTAGAGAATAAGGCAGCGGATGCCTTATCACGCTGTATGGGGGACCTCCAGGGGATCGCTGTATCAGTACCAGTATTGATAGATTGGGGAGCCATCAAAGAGGAGAGCATTCAGAATGAGGAGTTGAGGAAGATCAAAGAAGAGGTGTTAGCAGATGAGAACAGCCACCCGGGCTATTCAGTTGTGGGAGAAAGACTGCTCTATCAGGGAAGGAGTGTGATTCCTAGGTCTTCCATCCATATTCCCCAGCTGTTACAGGAGTTTCATGAGAGTGCCATAGGAGGGCATTCAGGAGTGCAGAAAACTTATAGCCGGTTAGCTGCTGAATTGTACTGGAGGGGGATGAGGAAAGACATAGAGGAGATGGTGGCTAAGTGTGATACTTGCCAGCGGAGCAAGTACATGACAATGGCACCAGGGGGATTACTGCAGCCTCTGGCCCTACCAGAGAAAGTTTGGGAGGAGATTACTATGGACTTCATTGATGGGCTCCCAAAATCAGAAGGCTACACAGTTATACTGGTGGTGGTCGACAGGCTGAGCAAATATGCTCATTTCATTCCTTTGAGACACCCGTACACAGCAGTGTCGGTAGCAGCAGCGTTTGTGAGGGAGATAGTCCGCCTGCATGGGGTACCAGAGTCCATTGTTTCTGATAGGGACAAGGTGTTCCTGAGTCATTTTTGGAGGGAACTGTTTAGGATGCAGGGCACCGTATTGAAGAGGAGCACAGCCTATCATCCACAGACTGATGGGCAGACAGAGGTGGTGAATAGGAGTTTGGAGACATACTTGAGGTGCTTCGTGTCAGATACACCGAAGCAGTGGGCCAAATGGCTAGCCTGGGCAGAATACTGGTACAACACCTCGTCTCATTCGGCTACTAAGATGACACCTTTCAAGGTGTTATATGGTAGGGATCCCCCACATCTGGTACACTACAGCCATCAGAGCACTCTAGTATCTGCAGTGGATCAGCATTTGAAGGAAAGAGATCAGGTGTTGGCCGAGCTCAAGAGGCACTTACTTAGAGCCCAACAGATTATGAAGAAGCAGGCAGACAGCAAAAGGAGAGATATACAGTTTGGAGTCGGGGACAAGGTCTATTTGAAGCTCCGACCATACCGACAGAGGACTATGGCCCAAAGGAGAAATGAGAAACTCGCAGCGAGATATTTTGGCCCTTTTGAAGTGGAGGAGAAAATCGGGGAGGTGACATATAGATTGAGGCTTCCTCCAACAGCCAGAATACACTCCGTTTTTCATGTCTCACAGTTGAGGAAAGTGGTGGGGGAGCATGCAGTAAGCCCAGAGTTGCCCAGCACATTGAGGGAGGACATGGAAGTGACACTGGAGCCTATAGAAGTAGAAGGAGTGCGCATCAATGCGAAGGGGGAAAAGGAAGTGAAGATTAGGTGGAGCGGCCTCCCAGACTATGAGGCCACATGGGAGCCACTGGAGAGGATTGCAGAGCAGTTTCCGACCTTCTACCTTGAGGACTAGGTGGTACTTTGGGAGGGGGGTAATGTTACGCCGGTCCAGCATGGACCGGCCCAGTCGGTCCAAATCTACGCGAGGCGGAGACGGGCCAGGGAACAGGCGGAAATTTCAAAGGGGGCTGGGGTGGGGTCCACTTGAAATTCAAACATGGTTTAAGTGTTTTGGAGGGAGAAGGAAGGGTAGAGAAGTCCTTTTGCTTTTATTTTGTATTAGATTGTTTTAATAGGGAGTGATGAGGGGAATTAGGGATCATCTTGATTTTAAAAGGAGTTTTGTGTTCTAGGTTTTCTTGTTTGGGCTCTTGGCGTTGCCGGAGATTGTTGGAGAGTTGTTCTTCCTCTCGAATTGAAGAACATTGTATCTTGCTTTGAATTTTATCATCTACTAAGGAAATACAATTATTTGCTATTGTTTTTCCAAAGTTTTCTCCCTTTTCTCTCAGTTTTTCCATTGTTGGTGGCTGTTTTCTATTGAAAACAGTGAAATATCGGTGAATCGGTGAAAATCCGATAGGAATCGCTTGGAATATTCAAGTGGTACCTATCAGTTTCCTATCAAATTACTGTTGGAGTAGGTTTGATGAGGTTCTTATTGGAGTTAAGGAAGGCAACTAAGTAGTTTTTGGACTTGGCTAAGACTTTTTGGTAGTCATCGATGTAAGAGGCTATCAATAGATGAAGTTGGGAGAGTGGTGACGGGTTTATGTTCAGGAGATTTGAGGGCATCAATTGAAGGAAGTCGTCAATGTTGATGGAGCTTCGACTACATCAATTAGCGCGTGATATTGCAACTCTAAGAGAGAGAGGGTCGACAATTTTGGTGATAGAGTTTAATTTGTGATTGGTCGGGTCAGATTTTAGTGGGATTTGTGAAGGAGCTTGTACGGAAGCTATGAGAACTAGAGCAAGAGAATGAAGATGGGGTTGGGCGACGCGTGAGAATCCAATGAGGAAGAAATGAAACTTATTGGAGTAGGTTTGATGAGGTTCTTATTGGGGAATAGTAAATGAAGTTGGGAGAGTGGTGACAAGTTTATGTTCAGGAGATTTGAGGGCATCAGTTGAAGGAAGTCGTCAATGTTGATGGAGTTTCAACAACATCAATTAGCGCGTGATGTTGCAACTCTAAGAGAGAGATGGTCGACAATTTTGGTGGTAGAGTTTAATTTGAGAATGGTCAGGTCAGGTTTTAGTGGGATTTGTGAAGGGAGCTTGTACGGAAACTATGAGAACTAGAGCAAGAGAACGAAGATGGGGTTGGGAGACTTGTTGCGATTCACTTATTCGTGGGTGTCAAGGGTTTTAGAAATTGGGTTAGAAAAGACAATATAAGAGAGAGAGAGAGAGGGGTTTAACATGAGAAATAAAGGGAGTGGGCGAGCACATTAGGGCCCAATTGGATAATAGAAAAGTTTGAGATCAAAATGGGGATTTCATTTTAGAAAAAAAGAAAGAAAGAGACTATATTTGATTAATAGAAAGAGACAAGATATGCAGAGGGGAAGTTACAATGATGGCAAGGATATGAGATAGAGATTTGCTTTAGATTTTTTTTTTTTAATATAATTTGTATTGTATATCGAAGTTCTCATGATATCCCTTGGTTCTTGTACATTTTAAATTTTGCATTGTCAGCTTGCGCATTGCCAAATTTTGTGTTTTTCTTTTGTGCATTGTATAGGCCAACATAGGTGTCTTCTCTAGGTAATTTAGGCATTCCAGATGTGTCAGCGTTGTCTATTTCTTTTTGACTAGATTCGCATGACGTTTTGCTCATTGTATGACGTTTTTATTGTATTTGTTCGATTCGATTGCGAGGGTCCTCTCTTGATAATTTTGATGATCTAAATATTTTGATGTAGTCTATTTTATAAAACAAGGATGGGGTACTTTCGATTGCAATCAAGGCACTCTGAACCAATCTTACAAGATGTCGCATTGACTAAGTATTGTTCTTATGTTTGGCTGAGTGCACTATGGTGCATGTATCTAGGTCAACATAGATAATTTATTAATAGTATATTCTTTAAGCAAAACTTCAAATGCCCAAAGAAATTTCATTTAATTAATAATGTTTTTGTTTTTTCTTTTTTTGTTTATGCTTTTCTAGTCTTTGTTGTTAACAACCATTTCCTCAACCTTATTTTCTATTATACTTTTCCAAAATACTGTTTTTTAAGCAGAATTTTGAAAAATCAATGAGAACATTGTCATCCAAACGGGCTCTATCTTTTTGTTGACTGGTTTTTTGTACCACAAAAGCAGCTAAAAAGCTGTCTTTCATAGTTCGTTTCATGTTACTTTTCATATATAGTATGTATGGTGCCATTTTCTTTCTTAGTTCTGCTTGCTAACTGTGCTATTTAACTTTTGATGCACAGGAACTGAAGAACCTGAGGCCTCAACTATATTCTGCTGCTGACTACTGTGAAAAGTCTTACCTACACAACGAACAGAAACAAATGTGAGTTTGTTTTGATCGATTGAGTTTCTCCAAAAACTACTACCGTAATACGTGTGCATGTATTGCCATATTTTTAGTGTCGATCATTGGGTTTGAAAAGCTAATTTTTTCCTGGTATGCTCATAATTAATGTGAAATATCTTTTTTTTTCATTACACTTTTCTAAAGGATTAGATTTTCTGCAACGCCAGCTTTCATTGTCAGGATATCATTTTTTAGAGATATCCAAAAGTCATTAAGATAATTTGTTTTCAGCTTTAATCTACTGCCCTTCATCTCCCTTAAATAGTGGCGGCAACATTTCTTGATGTAGTTTTAGATATTTATCCATTGAAGTGCTACTAGTATTACTTCCAGTAGATTGAGACTGCGAATCCTCTATCAACTATGTTATTGCTGTCATCATTTGTGTAAGAATATTTTCATCAACATTTGGTGAAACTCTTTCTACATTTTCCTCTTCACCTTCAATAATTCTAAAATATAAAACAATATCACCTAATTATAATTTAAGATAATATCAATTCAATTATCTTAAATTTTAATGATCATCCTAATAGCTCTTTCATTAAGATTTATATTTCCTAAAATAATCATTCTCTGTTAACCTTTTTGTCACGACCTAACCCAAATAGTTGTGATAATGAGTCAGGAACATATGATCGGATGTTTGTTAAATTTCTGTCAAACAAAAGGTAAAGCAATCCATTCAAAGATCTTCCAAAGTTAATAAAAATTCATTAATTATCCACCACTGTTTAAAATATATACAGCTAAAGTTTACTTCAAAGATTTCAAAACAAGTGAACTAGAATCAAATGCATAAAATCATTACATTTAATTGTTTGAGTTTGAAACAACAAATTCAATGGCTAGTTACAATTTTATTATACAACAATTTGAAATGAATAAAAAATAATATGCATATAAGTCTTCCTAAGCAATCATTAAACATTTCATTTACGAGAATTTAAACATGTGTACTTTGTAAGATAAAGACAACATTATTTTATAGAAGATCATATTTTTTAATAATTGTCATATAATATCTTTTAATATAACACCCATTCTAGGAGCACCATTTTCATTTTTTTTTCCGAACTTTTTCATTTTACATGCATGAGTGCATTGTATTGCCTAAATTCTATGTTGGCTTCATCACAATTAAAAATTTCGCTCAATTCGTACAATTTAACTTCCTAACAAAATGATGTAGAACTAACTACGTAGGTAATTATGCAATGTTGAAATTAAGCGTCTTTTAAAGTAGAATAACAATAATTAAGTTTACTTTAAGCGAATTAAACAAATCTTGAAAATAAGAGAGGTGATTTAAGCTTAGGCCAAATAAAATGATAAGAGTTAGAATCATGAATAATCAATTCCTATCAAGCTTAGCATAGCATGGGGGAGTTCAAAGGAAATCCCTAAATTAACATGTAGATTAGACATTAATTGTATCCACTCACTCACACTCTTGATATTTGACTAAGCGGAGATAGATTGCACAACCTTTATGATGCCCTTGGAGGAGAAGTTCACCTTTATCAGGATTCGGAAACGATTCTCCACTGAAGGGGAGGGTGTTGTTCATCGATAGCGACGGCGAGAGAGAAGATAATCCTTTCGACATAGTCTTCAACGGATCGGTCGATCTCCAAGTTGATGCCGAAGAACGGGGACTGGAGGATGTCAATCTGCCCTTGATCGTTGTACACAAATCCGTGGTCAAGCTCTGGATCCGTCATACATGAGTGGACAACAAATTAGGAGTTCGGGGAACTTCTGGACAACAAACGGAACCTTTCCGGACGGCAAAACAACAAAAAAACCTTGCTCAAATTTCTGGACAGCAAATTCCGGTTGTGTAGGATTGCTTTGGGAGGGAAAGGGATAGAGGAAAACAAATCAGATTTTGTTTTTTTTTTTTCCGGAGAGGGGGGGGGGGGGGGGTTGGGGGAGGGATTTGATTTGAGGTTTGAGTTTGAATTGGGAGCCTTAGAGGAAAGAAATCAAGGGAGGAGAGAGGGTAGGCCGGTGGGTAAAGGGGTGGGGAGGATATGTGGAAAGGGAATTAAGGGTTACCAAAGAGGTATATTTAGTTAGGGAAGGGGATATTATGGAAAATTTCTAATTAAATTAATTGGATATAATTTCAGAAACTTTCCTAAAATAGGTATCTTGTGTTAGGAAAGAATTTCAAATTCAAAATAGTTTAGAATTTGAAATTAAGAACTTTTCTAGTTTAAGATGTTTTGTAGATGGAAAGTATTAATTGGAGGGTTTGAATTTTGGAGGCAAAGGGGAGGAGGATGAGGCCGGCAGCTAGGTTATGGTTAGGGTTAGGATTAGGGTTTGGAATCGGCGGTTAGGGAGGGAAAAGAGGAATTAGGGGCGGCGGCTAGGGGAGGGGTCTGGCCGGAGGCTATGGAGGAAGGGGAGGCCTTAGGGCCGGCGGCTAGGGGAGGGGTTGTGGGGGTTTGGCCGGCGGCTATGGAGGGGGAGGAGGCCTTAGGGCTGGCAGCTAGGGGAGGGGTTGTGGGGGTTTTGGCTTGCGACTATGGAGGGGGAGGAACCACGAACCCGGACATTTCCTCTGGTTGGTGGGTGATACGTTGCCCTCATCTAGGGACTTTAAACACGCTCAAACGCTCTCAACTCTCCAAGAAACAATGCAGAAAATTTTTATAATAATATTCATCATTCCTCAAAAGATCAGGAGGTTTTAAATAGCTAACATACAATGAGTGAAACAAAAAAGACAAACATGTCCCTAGGTTTTACATAGGACTTCTACCTCAAGTGAGGGTATGAATGGAAAATATGCAATAATAAACCCAATAAAAATATAATAATAAATCTAATACAACTGATGACTCAAAAGTAAAGCGGTGCAATCGTTGGCCCCGTCTTTGATAAACTCTCCATGGTCGGATGTTCTCATCACAAAATGTCTAAAAACTTAGCTGTAAAAAGGTCTGAGTGTTGGTATTCTAGAAAGCATGCCCATTTAGGAAATTTTTCTTGTTGTTCTCTCCCTTATCTCCCTTATCATGGGCTGCATATCTCCCATTCCCATTTAATTTATGATCCAGTGTTCACATATATTATTAAATAAATAAAAGCTTCATCGAACCATAGAGCACAATATACAGTAGGATACAACTATAGCATTTTCCCTAAAATCTATTTCGTACATACTCTGGTTTGACAATGATGCTTCTAAATACAAATTTGTTCATGTGTAATTTGTTTTAGGTAAGCATGTCTTCAGGGACAGATGAATCACGTAGTCTGCAATTTTATTATGATAGTTTGAATCCTTCTTTCAGGGTGCTTGATAATTTGAAAGACTATGCTGTTCGAGCCCTAGTCAATGCTGTTGATCACTTGGGAACTGTTGCTTACAAGTTGACAGACCTTTATGATCAACAAACAACAGATATGTCAACTGTGGATCTCAAAATTTCATGTCTGAATCAGGTAAGTTCTCTTGGATGGTTACTGTGTCACCTCAAAGCCTATGGTGGCTCAGTGATTGTTTTTTTATGTTACAGCGCATGCTTACATGCCAAAGTTATATGGAAAAAGAAGGCCTTACGCAGCAGCAAATATCAGGAAGAGCTCCAAGGCATCACAAACATTACATTTTACCGAGTATAGCAATTAACTGATTGTTTCTTTTTCTAAAGCCATTTTCAGATAGAGTTTACTATTTATGTGGATCTCTTTACTAGGTTCCGTTGGCCATAAGATGCAAAATGCTCAACTTGATGTGGGACAAATTCACACTCAAGCGAGACCACGTCCTCATCCTCCGGGTAATAGAGTTTTTTTTTTTTTTTTGGGAAATTTACATACATACCATTTTATAACATCCTATTTATATATCTAACACCCAAAACTTTAATATTACATGCATACCACTCTATATTATTTTAATATCAAATATACCACTTATATTTCTTTCCTACCACTCATATAATTCATTTCTACCACTTATAATTGATATGAAAATGAACTATGGGTGGTATGTATATAATATTAAAGTTTCAGGTGTTAAATATGTAAATAAAGTGGTATAAAGTGTTATGTATGTAAATCCCCCTTTTTTTCATTTTTCATATGATGGATATGATCCTTTATTTGCTGTATTATTTCATTGTGCTTGAATTATTGTCTAATTAATATTCTGATGATTTGCCACTAGGCACTCCTGCGTCAAAAACACTGTCCTGGCATCTAGCCTCAGAAAATAATCCCTCATCAAATGGAGAACCAAATGCATCACTAGAGTAAGTTTCTTATGAGTTTAATCTTTTGTGCTACTAATGTCGAGGCAGTCTCATCAACTGCATATTTTGTTTTTGTTAGAACTCCAGTTTCTGAAGGCTTTAAAATGTCAGCTCAGGCCTTCCACCTGCTGGGTACTTCACAAGTTTCCTTCTAACCTTTTTTGCGCGTTCTTTTCTTTATGTTTCTAATGTATATAAACTTTTCAATGTTGCAATTTTTTGAAGTTAGTTGCTAGTGGCACAATTGATGCTCTTTTTTCTGTAAATTTCAATATATTGCAGAAGCTGAGGCGGCTGTGACACCATTGCCTTTGTCAAGACATCCTCGATCAACCTCAGATGTCCTAACTGTAAATTCATTTGGAATGAGGGTAATATTGGTTAGCTGATCTAATTTATTTTCTTAGTCATGTGCCAAGCTTGCGGTTTTTTCTCATGATTGGGGTGTCTCATTGTAAAATGTCTTAATTATTTACTTAATTTGTTTGCTTATAATTGTTAAATAGTTTGATTCTATTCAGTATATATAGTATACCAATGACCTTATTTAGTATTTATAGTATACAAGTAGAATTATTGAAATGATTTTTTGAAAATAAGAGTACACGTTTTAGTTATCTTGGATTTATTGTTCACAGTGGTGGTGAAATAGATAGGGATATTATCAGTAGAATTCGAGTTGAATGGTTGAAGTGGAGGAATGCATCTAGCTTGTGTGATAGAAAAGCTCCCTCCAAAATTAAAAGGGAAAATTCTATAAGATGGTGGTGAGACCTTCAATGCTTTATGGTGCCGAATGTTGGCCATTAAAAGAGAAGAATAATACTAAGTTAAGTGTTGCAGAGATGAGGATGCTCAAGTGGATGAGTGGCTTTACTGTTAGAGAGATAGGATATGAATTGAGCATATTTGTGAAAATGTTGAAGTAGCTCTAGTGGAAGATCAGATTAGAGAGAGTCGCCTTAGATATTTTGGTCATATAAAACGGCGGCCTTCCGATGACCCGGTTAGAAAGTAGAGGTATTAGATTTGATTTATGTTAAGAAAGCTAGATGTAGATCTAAAAAGACTTGGTTAGAGAATATTAGAAATGATCTTTCCTTATTAGATTTAAACAAGAATTAGACTTTTAACATAATACAATGGAGAAAAAGGATTCATGTAGCTGACCCCACGTAGTGGGACAAAGGGTTGATGTTGTTGATTTCTGAAAATACGTAGCATTAATGCTAACATGAATACTAAATTCTTTTCTGTTTTTAACAACTTTGATATGTGTACTGCCATTATGGACACCCAATACCTGTTTTGAGGCAGTGCTGAGAAGCTGGTGCATTGCCCCAATTAGGCATTGTCAGAGCTACTAGAAAATCATAATATTGCTTCTTACTGCACGATAAATATGGTCTTATTTTATTTCCCATCATATGCTCTGTGCCTGTCAAGTTCGATGCTCATAACCCATGTTCGGTTTGTTAGAGAAATTTTTAGCCGGAGTACACAGCTGTGTACTCGAGCTATCAACTACATACATTTGTGTACTCCAACTAGGCTATATGTTTACTCCCTCTTTTCACACACACAACCACTTGTGAAATTCACACCTAATAATTTCTCCAATTTTTTGAAGGCACTCATCTTTACTGTGAACAATATGCCCAAATAGAGAAAAGATTATTACGTGCGGAGTCCGAACACAGAGAACCATTCAGTTTTGTTATTATGAACAGTAAAAGTATAGTTACTGTTCACCACTGTGTTTTTACTGTTCCTGTCACAAAACCGAATGATTCTCTGTGTCCGGACTCCGCATGTAATAATCTCTCCAAATTGAGATCCTTCAGTTCATGCTTCTTATAATATCTTGTGCTTTAACTCTCAAGTTTCATTTGGGAGAGTTTTCTTATTGCTTCTTAAAGTAATTTTTTAGTTAAATTTTATACTAAATAGCTGTTTTAAGAGGTAATAAGAAAGTCGTCCCAAACGAAGCCTAAATTTATTAGCAGAATTTTTTTTTTGTCTTATGATGTCCATATGTATTCTACCCACCCACGTTATTCTAATTAATAGTTTAATCCATTTGATCTCAGGACCCAACAGCGGTTGCTATGCCATTTTCAGCATTCAGGTCCTTCGAGAATCCTAGAAGGAGAGAAGCACCTCAACCTCCTGCTCGTAGCAAGAGTGTGTTATCAGTATTTTTCCCCAAACCAAAACCCCTAAAGCAGAAAACAACTTTTGTCTCATAATTTCTTTTCTGGACTTTGGCTTGATTTGAAATAACTTTCTTACTGTTTTTTAAAGAAATTTTTAGTATAAATATTTCTGCTGCATATTTAATCGTAATATAGGTGATACGATTCCGTATTAACGTGCATTTTCTCTCTCATTCAACTCTAAATGTGTAACTAGTTTGGCTTGTGTAAAAATTCATTAATCTATCTTTGAACATATGGGCTTAGAATTGGTCTCATCTTTCTTTTTCTTTTGTGAATTTTTGTTATCAAATATAAGTTGGTAATAGTTTCATGTGAGCTTTCTTGTAGCCTTTGCCTTATTTTTTTATTTGGAATTGTATTTTTGATAGTTTTTGTGGTAAGAAAAAATGTTATTGCTTTTTTTTATATTTATTTTTGATGCTCTGATTAAAAAATAAAAAATAAAAAAAATGGTTAAATAATTTCAAATAAAGCTTCGTGTAACATTTAAGGCGTATCTGTAATAAATATATTAAAATTGAATTCATTTCTAAGATCACAGCCACTGAAAAAAAAAAAAAATGCATCGAATGTATAATTGTTGGATGTAGAAATAATATTGGATGACAATAAAATGCATGGATGTAGAAAGAATATTGGAGGACTGTAGATTATTTATGAATAAACTGTCATTAATTAGATACTTTCCTTTTTTTTTTTTTTTTGATTTCTCTAACATAATTTCCAACAGCTAAACAGGGCCTTATCCTTCTTCCCCCTTCAAGCTAACCAAACCTTGTTGTGAGTCCATTATATTTAGTTAATTAATTTTTTTTTGTACTGAAAAATAAAAACTAAATGAACATAAATAGAAAGGAAGAGTGGTGGAAGTAACAGTTTAAACAGTTGAGTTGAGCTGGAGCCATCTTTGAATTGAGTTTGAGCTTAATTAATTAATTGAGTTCAAGGTAGAATTTTATTTTATGAGTTTGAGTTGGTTCGTTTATTTTGAAAGAGAGAAAATGATTCTGATTCAAAATGGTAAAAAGAATGAAATTTTAGAAAAAAAATAATAATAAAATATTTAATATCAGAAAGTAATATAAAAATTTTAAACATTTTAAATAATTTTTTATTTAAAATCTTAAATGCGAGTAATATATGTTAAGTATATTTTATATTAATATTTTTAAATTAGTCATTCACTAGCTGACGGGTTATGTCAGAGTTGGCTCAAAGTTAACTCGTTAGCTTATCAAATTTGATTTATGAATTATTTATCGAGTTGGGCCTAAGCCAGCTTGACTCACATCCTTAGTGGAACAAAAACTTTTCTCTTTTTTAGTAATACTATGGAGAATCATTTGAAGAAAATTTGATGACGGTTAAAAGATGTACATAACCTCCCTTCCCTTTCATCACAAACTACTATATTACAGTTTCATGTTTTCTTTCAAACCACTAAAAATATAAAGAACAGAACCAACAAAAAACAGATTTGAAGAACTCCACTTGCACGAATCTCAGCAGAGGATCTCGAAACAACAGAATTCCTCCAACCACCGCCCATCCAAGCCGAGAGGTGCTTCGTCCCCACTCTGCCGCTGTTCTCTTCCCCCACACGCCACATTGTCTCCGGATCGCAGTAGCTTATCCCCGCCATGGATTCCAATCCTTCATCTCCTCCATTTCCCATTTCAAAGCAGAGCCCTGAGTTATTCGATACCTTCAGCTTCTTCCCCATCCTCCACATCATCTCCTTTTCAAAGGGAATCCTCCCAACTAGCCTGTTATCTTCCAGCCTCAATTCGCTCAGCTTATCCAATCCCTTAAAACTGTCAGGAATGGAGCCGTTTAGTTTGTTTTCGTCAAGGTGTAGCACTCGAAGGTTCTGCAACTCGCTCATGGATTCCGGTATCGGCCCTTCCAATCCCATCCCGGAAAGTATAAGCGTGTTCAGCTTCTTCATACCCGCGAAACAGTCTTCAGGAATCGTCGCGGAGATCATGGGGTTACCGCTCAGTATGAGCGATTGTAGAGAAATATAGCCGTTTTTTGAAGAACAGGGGAGGCTGCCGGAGAGAGAATTGTGGCTCAGATCCAGCAAGATTAGATTTTGAAGGCTTTTTAACGAATCTGGAATCGAACCGATGAAGCGATTTCGGCTGAGGTCAATTTTGAGGAGTGATTCGCAGTTGGAAAGAGAAGAGGGGATTCGGCAATGGAGGAGGTTGTGATTCAGATCCAGAACGCTCAGAGAGGGAGAACTAAGCTCTGGAACAGCTCCGCCGAGCTGATTACCACTCAAATCGAGAAGCTGCAGATTAATCAAGCTGGAAAAAGATGAAGGGATGGAGTAACCTAGGCGGTTTCCGTGGAGATCGAGCACGCGGAGCAAGGTGAGGTTGCTGAGCTCCGGTGGGATGGGGCCCACATGGCCGTTGTCACGGAGGACAAGAGAGCGGAGTGTGGAGCCGAGGCGGCCGAGGAAGGCAGGGATCGGCTGGGGGTTGGCGGTGAGGCAGCGGTAGAAAAAGAGGCTACGGAGGTGGGGGAGGCGGAGGACGGCGGGGGAGAGGGTGGCACCGCCATGTGGGGCATCGTCACAAGTGGGGAAAGCGGTGTCGTCGGAAAGGGCGCCAAACGAGAGGGAAACGACATGATACACATCATCGGAATCCGGCATGCATTCGATGCCATGCCATCGGCCGCGACAAACATCCGGTATGGAGGCAGCCCAGGTGTTGCCGGTGGCCGCCATGATCTCATAGACGGCGCGTTGCTCATTCGGGTCGGTGCGAGCTCGGCTCGAGAAGCCAGTTTGGGGGGAATCAACGAGATTAGAAGAATCCGACGTCACCACTGTAAATTCTGAGAAGCATGGCCGGAGAAAGAGGAAGAGGAGGAGAACGCGGCTCCGCATTTTGAACGAGTTTTAAAGCTGGCGGGAGCGAAAGGATTTATAGGACCGTTGGGCTTTGTTTGGGATGACGAAATTAGCCCATTGCTGCGGAGGGTTTTGGTTGGTATAGTGGGTAAATTTTGTAAACTTATAGGGGCATTTTGGTATAGTTTAATGAGGATGGGCCCGCGGGGAAATTTACTGCAGTCACGGGGATTAAATGGGAATGGAGTTTTAATGAAGTAAACTGAGGGGAGGCTTTAAATGGATTTCACGAGAATGGCGCCCGAGTATTTCATCTTCTACTGTACAGAGGGTTTTTATTTTTTATTTTTTTTACTTATTTATATTTTTATATAATTATTTTTTGTTTTGAAAAATTTACTCTTTATGATAAGTAAGAAAGTGGTTGTATAAATAATTGTGAATTATTTTATTTATGATAAGCTGTAAATATTTTTATGTGATGCGTTGAATTCGAATATGTTTGTAAATTATATTAGAATTAATATATCATAAAAAAAATTATCTTGATCGAGGGCGGATCTCAAGGCAAAATTATATTGGAAATGTTCAAAATCAAATGTGGGGTCATCCGAACTCATATTTCAGCAAACTTATAGTCGAACTGAATGTGTTGAAAAGAGAGGCTCAACGACACCTAATTCGACACAATTCAAGCTCAAATGAGTCCAAATCAAGGACCTGAAGAACATTTGGAAGTTCAAACCATAAATTGGATAAACAAATAATTTTTGAAAATGTGACATGCTTATAGTTGAATCGAGCGGCTTCACGAGACGAATCCAATGACCCAAGATTGTCAAATTCTGATATCATTAAGACACTTAAATACTCGATAAATTGTCCATGATCAAGGGAGTCGTTATCGGCCGTCCATTCAAAACACTCATAACATGCTCTTAATCTTCTTCTTATTCATTGATCATGCTACTTACATAAAATTATAAATAGACCCCTCATTCTTCAATGAGGGGGAACAAAGCAAGGAGGAATGGAGGAAAAGAGAAGAGAAGGAAGATAAAATTGAGATTTTTCATGCCAACAAACTCCTCCTCTACTACCGTCCAACCACTGATCATTGCCGGACTTTCGATGGACTTTCGCCAGGCCACCAATTGTCGTCAAACTTATGCTCGGCTATCGATTGTAATCAAACTTCTACCGACTGTGGTCCCTCTGACCACCGTCTCCTGACTACGGTCTCTCAATCACCATAGCTCGAATACGATGTCACAATCTATGAACTATATTGAAAGAATTACATTTGTCTTTTATTTTAATCATTTAACTAAAGCTTAATAATAATCAACGGAAAAAAAAAAATGATTGCATTTTGTCTAGAACTGCAGGTAAAAAAATTATACATGTTATCCGGAGCCTCATATCATATGATCCTAACCATTTTCTAAAAACATATAAAATAATGTAATGAACGTAACACATAGTCCAACAAGCAACTAAAATCTTACAAATATAATCAAAAGACTTTTTTTTTTTTAAATTCTTTCTTCTTCATCTCTTTCAATTTCTTCCTGACCAAGCAACCACGTGATGGAGTCTGTGGGGTGAGTTAGGGATATATATATATATATATATTATTCATTGCATAACACAGCAGTGCTCAGCAGATCAGCGTCAAAGTGTTGTATTACAGAATTTTCATGTTTTTCAAATAAATTTGTTTCACATATATATTTGAGTTATTACATACGACCCTTCCGACCATTGTCGCCCAACTACGATTTTTCTGACCCCCGTCGCCAGCTGACTACGATCCACTCCGACCACCGTCGCTAGTCAGCTACAGTCCATTTGGACCCTAGTCGCTCGTCAACTGTTATACCTCAGACCTCCGTCGCCAGTCGACTATGATCCTACTTATCAAACAAATCTCTTGAGAACAACTCTCAAGTTAGTGAATTCTTCCAGCTCCAACAATCTAATGTGCTCGTTATGATGTATATTACTACATCAAGCCAAAGCCTTCCTCTTAAGGAAGAACCTCATTTGTAATGAACAATAAATACTAGTGGAATCATTTTAACTGAGTCAGATCATGCAGTTTTCCCATTTTCAAGATTTTTCATATAAAAATTTTGGTCTCTTATGAATGCTACATCCTTACTCTCTTATCTGTTTGTATGTTGAATCTTCGTGCAAAGTTAAGAAGCCACATTATATCTCTCTCTACTGACGCAAAATTTTTACGATGCAATAAGAATTTTATTCTAAAATAAAATAAAAAAGAGAGCAGAGAATAAGAGAGAAGATTTTTAGATTTTATTCTCTTCATTATTTTAAAAAAGTTTTTCATACATCAATCATAATTTTGTTTGCCTATTATTTTTTATTATATTTCAGAAATTTCTATAATGAAAAACTATTATTTAAAGTTAGTGTAGTTAAGTTTCTTTTCTAATATCAATTTCATAACCAACTTTATTAAATGCTACAGTATTCCCAATCAGACCCTTAGTATACCTCAAAAAATTCTTCAAATATTAAAACTTAAACTCAAATTAAAATTCTTAACAACAAAACAGAATAAAAAAAAAAAAATCCTCCACCTAATAAGCTGTCCAAATTCCAATTCAAATAAAGCCAAACCAGCAGAATCTTTCATGAATCCCAACAATTGTAACGTCAAGTCAATTAAGGCTTCGTTTGGGATGACTTTCTTACTGCTTCTTAAAACAACTTTCAAGTACAAAAGTTCAAATTTTTGTACTCGAAAGCTATTTTAAGAAGCAATAAGAAATCCGTCCCAAACGAAACCTAAATTCCCCTTCCATGCAAAATCAATAAAAAATTTCAAATTTGTGCTCGCTTCAGCTGCTGGAGAGCTTTTTTTTGGCTATTATTAATGTAAAAAGGTTCAAAATTGTTCTTCACGGGGGAATTCTTTCAGCCTATCATCCATCATTCAATTAATAATGATAAAAAAGATAGTTTATTTATCTATTTAAAATTTAATTTTACAAGGAATTTTTTTTTTCATCATATTTATCATGTAGGAGCATATATGTAATTTTAACTTTTAATTATCAAACTATTTATGTAAATAACATCCTATTCATTAAAAACTATGATTTTGTTTTGTATTTCTAAATTGCTTCAATGTGGCCAAATTATTTTTTGAGCAATTGATGAGCAATAAGCCCAATTCAACTTTCATCCACTAAAAAAAAAATGTTGGAAACAAATTAAACAAAAACAATCAACAAACAAATAAATAAATATATAACTTTCAAATCTTATAAATTTATAAAACTCATCTAACTATCTCAATCTACAATAAAATTGGTCACTCAAATCTTAGGCTTTATTTGAGACGTCTTTCTTTCTGCTTCTTAAATAGACTTTTTTTAATAAGAAATTTTAATTTTTGCATTAATAAACTGTTTAAAAAAGGAGTAAAAAATCGTCCCAAACAAAACATTAAAGAGTACTGTTGCGTCCAGGGGTATTCGCGACGGTAGAAAAATATCATATTTAACGTCTTGGCGTTGTACGAAATCCGGCATGCAATCAGATAAGAGAGAGGGTCTAGCATTCACATGAGACACCAATGTCTTTACGTGGAAAACCCCTGAAAATGGGGAAAAAACCACTGGGCCTAGCCCAGTTTGAATGAATCCACTAGTATTGTAATTGATTACAAATGAGGCCCTTCCTTAGGGGAAGGCCTTAGCTTGATGTACATCTTATGGAGTACATTACATGATGTTAATACAAAGAGTCATTGTTGACGTGTTCGTTTGGTCGGAAGGACCGTAGTCGACTGGCGACGGAGGTCGGAATGCTTATAGTCGTTGGGCGACGTAAGTCAGGAGGACTGTAGTCGGTTGGCGACGGAGGTCGGAAGGATTGTAATCGGCGGACGACGTAAGTCAGGAGGATCGTAGTCGACGGGCGACGGATGTCGGAAAGACTGTAGTCGGCGGGCGAAGTAAGTCAGGAGGACCGTAGTTGGCTGGTGACGGAGGTCGGAAAGACTATAGTCAGTGGGCGACGTAAGTCAGAAGGACCGTGGTCTGACGACGAAGATCAGAAGGATGACGTCAGGTAGAAGTCCAACAAAGGAAAGAAATCCATCTTCGCATAGACGTCCAGCGAAGTCCGATAACCGATAGAAGTCTGGCGTCGAGTAGAAACTTGGCGAAGAGTGAAGGCCCGACGTCTGGTAGAAGTCCGACGTCTGTTGGTGGTAGAGGAGAACTCCAGTTTCACTTGGGCGGAGTTTCAGCATCAGGAGGGAGCTTTGTTGTTAATTTGGAAGAATTTCAGCATCACATGGAAGTTGGGCAGAATTCTGGCGTTCTCCTGAATATCACGCAGAATCCCGACGTGTTCGGGCGGCAGTACGAACTCCGGCGGTGGTCGAGGAGAAGCTGATTCTCCTCGTTCTTCTCTTCTTCTTCTCTTCTCTTTCTTGCTTCTCTTTTCTTCCCTCCTCCCCTCATGAGAAATGAGGGCTCTATTTATAGATTTTTTGGAGTGGCATAGCTCGTAAATAGGCGTGAGATCAGGGGTGAATAGGGAGTGGTCGAATGGACGGCCGATATTGAACCCTTCGATCGTGCACCGTTCGTTAGACATTTGAAAGTCTTAGTGATGTCGTAATTTGGCGATCTTAGGCTCGTTGGATTTGTCTCGTCGAGCCGCTCGATTTGAGTATAAGCTCGTTAAAATCGGAGATCGTTTGGTAACTCAAATTGTGACACGAACTTTCCAACAGCACTTCGGGCACTCGATTTGGGCTCAGATTGAGTTGAATTTGGTGTCGTTGGGTTCGTATTTCTGAGACGCTCAGTTTGACTGTAAGCTCGCTGAAATTGGAGTTCAGGTGCTTTCGGATTTAATTTTTGAAGTTTCCAACTTGATTTTTGCCTCGAGATTCGTGTACGATCAAGATAATTTTTGCATGACGTATCAAATACCATAAATTTCTAACTAGTATTTTTAAGCGTCATTGAATTCTCAATAATTTGATTGTGGTACTATCAAGCAGAGCTATATCTATGAGTTTGATAATTCATTTTAAACATCTAGATGTTAGTTTTTACAAAAATAAGAAAATTATTACTGATAAGTGTACAAATCTCCTTGAAAAATAATATTATTGGAAAAAAATTCGTAGCACAATCGATGTCCTCAATAAATTTTTAACAAAAATAACCTCAAAATCGTATAATTTCTTTGAGATGAGTTCAATAAGAACTATAATTATACAGTACAATACTCATCTAAAAAAATCTAGCAGTTTAAATTCAATCTTAATGAAAAACTAAATTAAAATATCCTATTTTGCAACCCACCTTAGCTTATCAGTTGGGAGCTTATGAAATCAACCATAATATTTTGGTTTCAAGGCTTATATAACCTGTTTGACTTATGATTAAGGTTTCATTTGGGATGGCTTTCTTACTGCTTTTTAAAGCAGTTTTTTAATACAAAAATTTTAAATTTGCGACAAGAAAGATGCTTCAAGAAGCAATAACAAAAGCCGTCCCAAACGAAGGCTAAGACAGTTTTTTGCTACTACTTTTTCGTTGCTTTCAGGAAGCTTTTGAATTAAAAAACTGCTTTATAAAGCGGTAAAAAAACTGTTACAAAAGAAGCCTAAATTTGCTCAAAATCCCCGTAGCATGCTTGGTTAGGCCTTCAAAAAAGAGATTTTGGGTTCAAAGCTTGTATATGCCGTGCGTGAGTTTTTCATTAAGGCTTCGTTTGAGATGACTTTCTTATTGTTTATTAAAATAGTTTACTAGTATAAAAATTTTAATTTTTGTACTTAAAAAGCTGATTTAAAAGCAGTAAAAAAGCCGTAAAAAACGAAGTCTAAATTTGCTCAAAACATCCCCTCCCAAAAACAAGTTATAACCTAATCTTTTTCCTGATTCATTCCTTCTTAAAAAAAAATCCAATCAATGTCACCCAACCAAAAACCAAAAACCACAAAACACCTAATCGAACAAACCAGTTCAGTTCATTTCAAGAGACAAACTCCATTAATCTCTCTACCAACCCTTACCTCGGCGACATGGTTGAATTGCTACAGGTCGCCTGCGACAGCCCCCGGCTCTGAACAACCGAGGAAGAAGTCAGTACTGAAGAAGTGAGATCTTCATAAAGAAAGCCTCTCTTCATGGCATTGTACACTGTGTGAAGCCCTTCTTCTACGAATTCCAGCACAGCTTGAGGCATCGGTGGCTCGTTTATGTCCACTGAACCTTCCAACATTTTCACCACTTCTCCCATTGATGGCCTCACCATTGCTTCATCCTGAATACACCAGAAGGCTGCTCGTAGAGCTCTTAGTAGCTCTTCTTGCTCTATGTTGCCCTTCAGTCTCTTGTCTGCTGCTCTCATTGGCGTCCCATTTGTCATTTCCTGAAGGAAGTTATTTTATAGAAAATAACGTTGTAGAAATATCTAATTTAATTCATAAGTTCGATGGTGAAAACTAGTTGAAAATTTTATGAAATATAAGGGGAATTTACATAAATATAATATACTTTTTATATATTTATTATCTAACATCAACAGTTTTATATTTATATTATATGATATTCAAATATTTAAATCACATTAATATTCACTTTTTTACAAGCCAAGCTTTTTTTACTCATGAGTCTTTTTGTTTCAAAAAAAAAAAAAAAAATATATATATATATATATATATTGAAATTCAGCTTTATGATCTTTAAAAATTAAATAATTACATTTTTCTTAGGAGTTTGATCTTAATTAAAATATTTGAGGTATATTTCTACCTTCTAATAATTTAAAAAAGGGGCAATTAATTACATTTGTCACTCTCTAATTTGAGTACTTACATGCTTACAAAACAAACATTTTGATCTATTAATTTACAATACTTCTTTCCAAATCTTTAAGGACACACCAAAGCCAATTACTTTAATAATCCCAAATAATTTACTTAAATTTTCATGATGTAATTAATAATTATATCACCTGAAAGTACATAAATTAGATAATTTTTTCACAGCTTATGTGTTCGTTTTATAAATTATAAAAATCCATGGCACCTATTTAAAATTAAAACATATAAATATCAAGTGGCCAAAAAGACTAAAGTTGAAAATAGAGAAGAATTAAACAGAGGACAGAAAAAAATTTAATTATTATTTTTAAGTTAAAATAAAATTTGAATAATTTAATTTCAAGTTGAAGAAGAGGAAGTACCTTGAAAGCAAAGCTTGGATAGAAAAACTCTTCTGCATCAAGAGACATATCAAGATTCCTCCTACCTCCAATGATCTCAAGCAGAAGCACTCCATAGCTATAGACATCAGCCTTAACAGTGATAGGCCGATTGCTTATCCACTCAGGAGCTAAGTACCCTCTTGTACCTCTAACCATGGTGATCACATGAGAATGTTCTCTGCTCATAAGCTTTGCCAATCCAAAATCTGAAACTTTTGGACAGAAATTCTCATCCAAGAGTATGTTCTCAGGCTTGATGTCGCAGTGAATGATTCTGTTCTTGCACTGTTCATGGAAGTAGGCGATTCCTTGAGCAATGGAGGTGGATATTTGAAAGCGAGTTTTCCATTCCAGGATTCTGTTTTGATGGTTGCTTGAAAGAAAGATCCATTTGTCTAGTGAGCCATTGCTCATGTACTCGTATACAAGGAGTCTGCTCATCAGAGTTGCAGGTTTTTAGAAGGAAGACAATGAGCGACACAGTAATGCAAGGAGGATCAGTTTGTTTGGAAGAAAGTGTTTGAAAGTGAGATTAGTTAAGTTTTTGTGTTTATGTCGTTTGTTCTATTGGAATTATTTTGTTAACTCTGATGGTGGTAACTAATTAAGTTGGTATATATTCTTTTATTTTGCTTTGAAGAATGAGAGCGATCATAATAACATAGACTTATGATTTTTAATAAAAGTTAAAAATGTTTTGAATGGTAAAAGGATAAATAATGTTTATATGCTAGACTTGAATTATATTCAATCTTCTACTGCTTTTTGTTTGAAAACTGTATCTGATGAGTCATGGCTTTGGTATAGGAGACTTTGTCATTCTAGCAAGAAAAATCTTAGAAGGATTACCCTTAGTTTGGGACGGCTTTTTTATTGCTTTTTAAAATGGAGTTTTAGTACAAATTTTTTTATTTTTGTATTAAAACTCCGTTTTAGAAAGCAGTAAAAAAAGCCGTCCCAAACGAAGCCTAAATTTGATCGATGAATTGTTAGACTCAGGCTTCATTTGGGACAACTTTCTTAATACTTTCTAAAATGGATTTTCAGTACAAAAATTTCTTGAACTAGATATTTTGGTCCTAAAAAGCTGCTTTAGAAAACAGAAAGAAAACCGTCTTGAACGAAGGCTCAATTTTGATATTTACCCATTCAGGCTTCCTAAAAAAGATGACTTCCAAAAATAGGAAACCCAATTTTGACAATTTCTATTAAAAAAGCATGAATTTATTCTAAAATGATGGTCTAAATTCTTCCAAACAGTTTGATCAAAACAAACTAATCATGATAGTACTCTTACCGGTGAGATCTCTCAGAGCAGAATCCACAGAGATTGACCAAGTTCATGTGATGCATGGCACCTATGGTACTTACTTCAGTTACAAACTCCCTTTCACCATGTGGTAGCATCCTTTCAAGCTTCTTCACAGCTACCAGCGTCCCATCCCTAAGGGTTCCCTTATACACACTTCCAAATCCTCCTGCAGATGAGAAGATATAAAAAGAAAAATATGTTTTAGGTGTTTTGTTAGATGCTATTAGAAATTGACACGAAAAGCTTCACAAATCATCAAAATGTAAAGATTTTGTTTTAGGGACTATTTGATAGATTGTATTAGTAGGGAGCTTCATTCATTTTTTTCTGCATTTCAAATTTTTGGAGTTTGATATGAAGAAAAAGAAATACAAAGTAAAATTTTGAGGGATTTGAAATACCCCAAAATCATATTTTCCATGCATTTGAAAATCATCCAAAACAGGAAATTTTCAAATCCCTTGCTATGCTCACTCGTAATTCCTGGCCGTCGTTTGTTGTTGTCGCTAGTGCCGACCTTTGCCAGCAAACAGCTACCGCCCGCCAGCGCCATCGTCACCCCTCACCTAAGTTGCCACCCTCCATCTTTGTCGTTGTTTGCACCACCCTCGTCCACATTTTAATACATATAAAATATATCATAACAAATACAAAAAAATAATTCATGAAGCTAATCAAATAACTCACATTTCTAAAATGCAATTATTTTGAAAGCATCAAATCAAATAACCCTTAATCATTTTCATTTCTCTCCAATGAGAAAGAATAGAGGAACATAAAGTATTAAGGCTATGGGTTATGATCTCGATTTTTTATGCAGTTCAGTACAGTTAGCAGTCTTGTAATTTGCTCACAGGTTTCGGAGAATAAATCTGAAAACCCTCAGATCCTTTAAGCACTTCAGCAGTTGGTTTTATTATAGAATAATGCTACGCTCCCCATATATATAATCTCAAAAGCAAAATAAAATTGTAGAGTAAAGAAAGAGAAAGATGAAAAGAATTTTAAACTTTGTAGGTAATCACCATTACCTGTTCCCAACAATCGAGAGAAATTATTAGTTGCCATCTGGAGATCATGAAAGCTGAAATACACAGGAGCTCCTGGCAGGCTTAGAGAACTGCATAATCTCTGTTGAAGTTTCTTCCTTCTCTTGATGCTGAAACCCAACAACAAGACCAGTAGCAATATGAGAGCAAAGAAACAGAACAACAACGGAATAATGATCGCATAGTGATGGCTTGAGGAACTTGAGGACTCATTTGATCTCCCTCCATTCTGTCCGGATTCACCTGATGTTTGATTTTCTCCAACCTTCATGTAAAGTGTGGAACTTGGATCCTGCAAATAGAATCCTGAACTTGTCTCAAAGATCAAAGATTGCTCAAAAATTAAATTGATTTGTGGCTCAGAACAAATTTGAATCAAAATAAATGATCTATTCCTGGATCAGATTAAGCTTGATTACAACCGGATTTAGATCTAATAGAACAAGGTCAAGAATAAATTTAATGTAATTATATGGATGATATAAATGTATACATCCATATTGAAATAAAAATCAATCTATTGCATGCTTGTAAGTTGAAATTGAACCAATTTTTGGTTCAAACCAAGCTCAAATCAAAGAGACCAAGCCGAGTTAAGTACTAATCGAGACCCGATCTGTTTAAAATAGCTTATAATTAGCCCAGATTCATCCTAGCTCAAGATCGAATCAAATGGATTTGAATCAAATAATATTGAATTGTTCAAAGCCCTACCTGCAAACCCCCAAACAACATACTATTCAGAGTCCAGCAGTAAGCCTCCTCATCTACAATCCCATAAACTGAAGCAACACACTCACAGTCTGATAGGCAGTGATCCCCACATTCAGAACTTGTAGACAAACCAGTGTAATTTGCAATCGTCGATGATCCAGAAAAGTAGTAATTGGTTTGTGAAATCATCTCCATTTTCCTCTTTGCATTACAATCTCCTGAATGTGGCTGTAATTCTGGCAAATTCTTACAGCTTGCTCCTGAGTTGTTGGTTCCATTCAAAATACATATATTATCACCACAAATTCCTGCAACTTGGCAAGGATTCGACACCGCCGCCCACAGACTCACCCATATGTTGCTATTGTTCCATTGATAAAGATGCAAGTTTCCATCCATACCAATTGAGATTCGTCGTAGTGCAGATGAACTACTAGAATCATTCTTATGCACATATACTGCACCAGCTGCTGATTTTCCATACATGATTGCAAAGTTACCAAAATTATCAAGCATGGCTACAACTTCTCCAGTTGCATTGGAGATCTGCGGGCTAGACCAGTAGGAGTAATTGGTCTGGGATTCAGGTAATGGAATGTAATCTAACGCAAGGCTAAGTGATGTGTGCTGCTGAAGCATTTTGAGGGAATAGTAGCCTAATAGAGACTTCTTTGATGTCAATTCAAGTGAAGCAGTCAGTTGCTGGCCAGGAAGGAGGGTATCAGATGGATGCCAGAAGCTCTCCCATGCTGACTGATTTTCGTTGATACAGAGAAGGAAGTTGCCTGAATCAGACAGATAGGCGAATTCGATGCCGTGATTACTAGTGTTTGAGCCCCAGATTAATTTGTTTCTGTCAAAAAGTTGCAGGTTTCCAGTTTGATCCAACTTTACTGTTGCATCCTTCCCTACCAGAGATTCTCTGCAATGCTTTTCATGTAAATTTAGTCCACAGAGGAAAATTACAAAGTTCACAGTTGGCAATGTGATAATAATAGGAATTTGTTAAATGATCAGATTGATATGATTATAAAATAACAAATAAAACAAAACTAAATATCACTAAAATTGATTCTGATGAATTGAAAATCATAATTATTAAACAGAAAGCATTGCCAAATGTGAACTATAAATGGAATTTTTACTATTTGTACCTGTTAGGAGACCATACAACGGTCTGATCACCTGGAAGACCAGCATACCAAATTGCAAGAAGGAGATTATCATCTGAAGTCAAGGAAGCAAAGCCAAAAGCAAAGGTTCCATTATCAGATATCCATGATTGGTTTGAACTTGCTGAAAGCTCTGAACCTAATAGTATCCTTTCAGCTAAAGTTGCAGAGAGATTCAGAAGAGTTAGAATTAGCAGGACTTTGCTGAAGGATGAAGAAGCCATTTCTGTCAACTAAGCATAAGCAACACTTGGAGGCTGATCTGTTGTTTTGAAAATATAAGCTATGAGTCAGATTGGTGAATAATTGGAGAGAGGACAGAAAGAGAGAGGGGTAGGAGAGAGTGAAAGAGAAGCTTACAAGTGTACTCTGGTAGGTAAGCTACCATGGAAAAAATTCAAACATCAAGAAATCCTTTAATTGTTCGGCTGTGGATCGGGTTGACAGGATGTTGCCAACGCAACTCATGAGCAAAGTAAGGAAAGTCAATGGATTACTTAATTTGTTGAAAATGTTGGCCTATTCTCTTGCAAACTTTATATAAGAAAATACAATATCAAATTGATTACATTTATTTCTCTGTCCTTTCAACGAAATCAGATCAATCAACTTAATCCTATATGACATCATCATAGAGCAATCGCCAAATCTCACCAAAAAAATAAAAAACAAAATTTTAAATAGACAGATAGTAAAGGAAAAAAAAATCATCCGACAGCTCGGAATAAATATTCGAAGGGTTTTAAGCAAAACTCACTTTGGTAAACAATAAAAGAGAGACGAGAGAAAAAAAGAAGAAGGGAGAGTATATGATTGAGATATTCATAGTGGAAAAAATGAGTACACCTACAGTTCAAATGAAGAACCGGATTACCGTTCACTTCATTTTGGTAGAGCAATTAAACTAGCACGAGAGATGCATGCAATTTTATTTGGGAGTGTTGATTTGTTCATATAAAAAAGGTAGAACAAGAAAATGTCAAGAACGTGAAATTGCGGAAAAATCGAAAACAAGCTGACGAATTTTGCAGGCGGAATTTGTACTATGAACAACGAAGATTACAGCGGATTATTTATCAGATTTTGTGAATTTTGGCATCAGATCTATGATAATTTTACTAATCAATGGCATTTTATCAGTCGATGATTTGAATAAATCGACCATATAGTCCCAAAACTATCATAATCGGCCCTGAAACCCTCCTTCCCTCCCTCTTACCACCTCTCCATCGCCTTCGTCTAGGGCATGTACTTAATTTGTTGCCGCTGAACATTTCTCTGACTTTTACCATTGTCGTTCAGATCTTTACAACCCGATCACCGCCGCTTTGACATTCTTGAAACACGAACAAAGAGTGAATCCTGATTTTGATTTTATGATAAATCAAGGTCGTAAAAATCGAACCGAATAAAGAATAGCAAGAAGAGAAATTTACATTTCGAGAGTTCGATCGGGATCAAATCGGTTGATATAATAAATATCAATTTTATTTAAATATAACATAATCTACATATAATAATAAGTTTTTTAAGTATCTGTTGGTGTAGCATCGAATTGGCTCGACCATTTACTACAAGAACATGGGTCAATAACAATAAAAAATAGAGACAAAAAGAAAATGGTCGCTAAAAATAATCCATTCAATTTATACAAAATGTATGTTGAAGTTGCCTTGAATTTGGCTCGACCCCTATCTGTTCATATCCTTAATCGTTGTACGCTTCCCAAATATGTCGGGGGTCCAAGGGGGCAGCGCCTCCTGGCGGGGTTCGACCTGCCCGATTAGGTCACGGGGTCAAGGGGAAGTGCCCTTGCGAGGGTTTACGGGGACAACGCTCTCGGAATAAATTTTGGTTATAAGGATATTTTTGGTATTCAAATTAATAAATAAAATGATGAATTGTTTTTATTATTTCTCTTTTTATTTGGTTCATCGTTTCCTAACAATAACAGCTATACACAATGTGTTTAATTATGTTGGTACAATTGCCTAAAAATCATAGCATTTTAAAACTTTTAAGGGGGGCAATTGCCTAAAAATCCTTATAATTAAGACTAAAAATAGATAGAAAGGGACAACTTATTTAAAAAATCATATAATAAAATTGTTTTTAATTATTTTGTGGGGGGGGGGGGGCGGTTCCTAATGAATCTAATAATCATCCCCTAAATTTATGTGATCAAATTCCCCAAGTACTCCATCAAAATTTACAACCCCAAATGGTTCAACATCCTCACATGAAAATATGTCATCTTAATCGCCTATATTAACCAAGTTATTTCCATCTGTAGACTATTAATGTGAAATAATAAGTCTATGTTTTATATTAAACTCAAATGATATAAGTTAATCTACAATCTCATTTGGAGTTGGTCTGGTTGATGGTATGTTCGATTCTATATTTATAAGAATTGCATTCTCTTTGTAATTTTCGTCTCTAAATTTTCTAAATTCAGTTTTAGAGTTGGCCATCATCAATAATCCAAAAGTCAAAAAAATCGATACTTATATAGTCCAAAGAATCCTAACTCATTTTTTTAAGTTGCAACCTATATAATTGTTATAAAAAAATTTATAAATATGATATGCATCATTATTTAAAAAAATGTTTAAATGTAGTTGCATATAGGGGTGTAAGTGAGCCGAGCCGCATGAGCCAACTTGAGCTTGACTAGTTCAAAAGCTTGCGAGTCAAGCTTATCGAGCCATGAGTTCAAGCTCGAACCTATATTGAGCTCATATATTAAAAGAGCTCGAGCTCAAGCCTGGCTCGGCTCGAAAGCTTGTTGAGCTACTTGATTAAATTAAAATATATTTAATAATTAATTTAAATTAATATTATATAATATATTTGAATAATTTTAAATTGAGCTTAATAAATATTATAAAGAAATGAATTTTTAGTTTAAAACTAAGAAATTGAGCTTAATAATAAAGTCGAGCTCGAGCTTTCTAAATGAGCTTGAGCTTTCTAAATGAGCTTGAGCATTTGAGTCAAGCTCGAGCCTATAAATTTTTTAACGAGTTGAGCTCGAGCTCAGTAATAGCTAAACAAGCTTAATTCGATTAGATAGGTATTCAACTCGTTACAACCCTAGTTGCAGTTAGTATGTATTTTTAAATTGAGATTATAACTAATATATACTAGATCATTTGCCTTTGGTGCTCAAGATAATTTCGTCTTTTAGATGAATATCTTCAAATACACTCTAATTTCTCTCACAGCCTGATGAAGATGATGTTTGACTAAGAAGTCTAACAATTACATTTTGTATATTTGAGGCATTAGAGCTGAACATTTTCCATCATTTATCTACAAATCAATAAACATACATTGATTTTTTCAAATTTGTTTAATGTAAACAAAAGCGTCATAGCTTAAGTAAATATTAAAAAGTAATATTAAATTTTGTTATCTTACTAGGTTACATTTTCATTGTCATTGTTAATGCAATTATCTTCCCAAAATTTTTTAAATTATCATGAAAAAGCCTCACCTCATTCATTGCCCAAGATGGTTTAACACATATGTTTTTATTGTCAATCAATTCAATTAGACCTTGCATAATTTCAAGCTTGTTGTAGTAAATTTCCCTATTATACTGAAAATAAGGGTTGAGAAAATAAACTGTTGAATGTATCTCCTTTCTTAGCTTATTATCCCATATTATATTTATGAAACTAATGTAGGGCTTGTACATTTTTTTTTATATTTATAAACTTGCCCTTTATTATTTTCATAGCTTTATACATATCATTATAAAGGTATTTAAGAGGAGGTTTTTCATCCGCATCAATAATTCTTAACAATCGGATTATATGCCCTAATAATTTAGAAATTACTAAATAGTTATTATGAAATCATACATCCAGAATTATTGAGGTCGCCTCCTTTCCCTTCAGTCTTAAATAGCTTTGAATCAGTATATGCGTTGCTAGTGATGAATGCTTGCAAATCATATTTGTGGTCATGCATACTTCTTAAGGTAATGAATGTTATTGTAAAATTGGTTACTCCTTGTGATGTCATAAAATCTAATTTGAAAAAATCATTCATTTATCTTTTAATAAAAATTATCAGAACTATCTAACTTTATTTATAAAAAACAAACAACAAAAATATATTCTAGAATTAAAAAAAAATATATGTACATATGTATTCATTTCTAATACACACACACACTACTCATGATCTATACATTCCTACCACAACTATTTTATCATGAGTACAAAAGAATAATTAAAATAGAAAAAAAAAAAAAGAAATAGAACTTGAGGAATCCTGGTCTCTCACACTGATCTTTTATCCTAACTTGAAAATATTTAATCACATATAAAGAGCTCACATGCCCAACAAGAAATTAAATCTTATAATATTGAACTCAACACAAGACAAATGAGCAATATACATGTCAGCAGTTAAATCATAAGAGTAGTATTCACATGAGCATATGACAATATAATAAAAAATCAGTAAACTAGTATAATTTTCAAATAATAATAAAAAAAATCATATAAATACTACAATCAATAGAAAAATTATATAAAACATTAAATCAAAATATTGATAAAAACTGTCAAAATCAAATAAATATAGTAAAATCATAAATGAAAGTATACATCCGATAAAGTTATTCTACATCAATATTTTAATCATGTGCTCAATGAATATATCATGTTTTCTATATCAATAATAAGTAATAATGTTAATAATATATTCATACAATAATATGAATAATGCCTCAATAACATTCATTTTAATAGTCACATTAAACAAGTAAGAAATTTTGATTATCATGATATTTTTCAATATTATACTAGTGTTAGTAAATCATTAACTTAATAAATATAGTCATCACTCTTTATCGGTCGGCATAATAATCATCTTCTTATAACTCTCAATCAATGTATCACATGAATCAGTGAGGATAATACGTACAAAACCACACATTAAAAGGAAAGTCCATTGGCCTATCATTCTATACAAGTCAAAAGTCTTCAATCAACAAGTCAATCAGTCTTTACTTATCTTTTACATACATTATTAGCACAATACTATAATAGTAATTCAATCACATATTAAAATTTATTTTTAATGTATTGTAGCAAATAAAATATAATTGAGCATTATTTAGAAAGTATCAAAATGTCATAATGATAGACAACAAAAATCATACTGAACAAAAATTCATATTTTTAGAATTTAAGCAAATTATCATATATTGCATAACTGAAACTTTAGTTGAACTAAATTACTATTTTTAGACACACTAAAAAAAAATTTTAGTAGAAAAAAACTATTATATTTTCAAAATTACTCAACAAAAAAACCTTAAATAAATATTCATAATCTCAATTTCTATAACATATAAAAAGTTAAGCGGTGCAAATTTTACTAATACAAAATTAACCTCAGTTTTTTAACGAAAATACAAATTTAATCGAAAAAAATACTAAAAATATAAAATTATTAAAATAAGATAGGATTTAGGTTCCTTACATCGAGACAAACACATTTTACAATAAACTTGACTTACAAAAGTTGATCTGCAACCTCCAAATATTAATCTTCATTTTCTCTCTCCTCTCTTTTCTCTCAAATTTCTCAAACAATTTCTGTGTTTGCCTAGACAAATGAATTTATTATTATAGATAATGATTTAAGATATTTTAATAAAATAATAATATAATATAAATATAAATAGATAAATTAATTAATTTTTTTGTGCAAAATTCATATAAATTATTTTATGGCTTCAAAAGTTATAGAAAGATATTATTAAAATAACTCATTTTATTTAAAAATTTTGATGAAATTTGTTTACAAAATATATACTTATGAGTTCCATAATCCTTAATTATACTGACATGTAACAAATTTTTAAGGATTTTCATCCGTGCCTAAAAATTATAAAAAAAGTTGTGTAATTAAAATACTATAATAGCAATGCTATGACGAAGATAGTTTATAATTTGGATTTATATTGACTCAGTTAACAAAATTATGTATGAATTAAAATGCAGGCTATTACACTCCTGGTCTTATAATTTCTGTACAACATGCTTTTTCTTAACCATTCTAATATAAAAGCTTAATTATAAATAAAATTTATAATTTTTAAAACTTTTCTTGCATGTTTTTAATATATGATATGCTTCCATTGTCTTTTAGAATGATGTTTATATAATGTGTGATGCCCCTTATAACTGCCATCGAAACACATGAATCAATCGCACCGATTTATTATAACTGACAATCAATCTCTACCTCCTTATGATTCCCATCTATTGACTCCCGTTAGTGAACCATATAGGTTATCATATATATATATGATATCAATCAATACATTACATACATACATCATATCAGATTTGGACTAGTAATAAACATTCTTGCATAACTCAATCATATCAATCATTTTAGTACATATTATCATACAGTTTTATCATGTTAAATCATTGTATAGCACTTTTCAACTCATTTATATTCTATCTTTTTTCTTACTTATTTTATCTAAAAATTATTACACACATATTTAACTGATGAAAATGCAATAAAATCATATTTTATTAATTACTTAGAATGATCACATTTATGACATATCCAAAGTTATATGGTGAAAACTTATAAAATCAAGATATAATATATTTTTTGGAGATTTAGGAGAGATAAGTCTATAGAAATTAAAATCATCAAAAATAAAAATAAGAAGATAGTTACTTACAATGAATTGAACAAAATTCATAATATAAATGATAGGCAAATATGACTCAAAGACCTTTCTTTCTCCTTTTTCTTCTCCTCCTCCTTCAATTTCTTCATTGCTAAGCTATAAAGTAAATTATATTACTTTATAGTTTGTAGTGCATTCAAGCTCACATTAAATGAGAGGAGGAAAAGCCCTCCAACCACTAACCCCTTTGCTATTAATTAAATTTATAATATTTTAAGTTTAAATTAATAATTATTGTTAATATATAATCATAATTATATATATACTTCTAAGTTATTTTGCCAAAGAGATTAAAATCAATTATTGTGTTGTCAATAGTGGAGTGTAGACCACTTTGGGTGAGCAAACCTCATCTAAAACAGGTCATGAAATCATGTGCCAAACCAAACCTATAACGTGCTATTCAACCTGCTTTAACATTGTGCTTAATAATTATTTGCTCAATACCAATAACAACACAAGATTAGTTGCATTAGTTATATGGACCATTATAGTCATTTATTCGCTGCTTACATGAATTAGTGCGCCTCTTCCTCACCCTTAGATGAAGGGGACATTATTCTGTGTGGTCATCGGACCGTCTGGAGGCGAATCAGAATACTTCACATCACTCGGTACACAGCGGTACACGACAACAGTACACAACAAAAAAATGACGTGACGACCGCACATAATAATTTCTCTAGATGAAGAGGGCAACATATACAATGTTATCACTCCTCATGTTCTCATGCTATGACAACTCTCGTTTTCTGAGAGTGTGTCTTGATGTTGTAATTTATAGGTGCTAAGGTCTCTATCACTTTAGATTGTTGTATGAGTTTTTAATTATATGTTCCTTTTTATATTATTTAGTTGATGGTGCTTTTCTAATTGTTTGCTGATTGGTGTTTTTCTTGCATGTCTAATGTTGTTCTTACTTCTTAATGTTGATTGAGAAAGGTTTTGTTGGTCTTTTAATGTTTTATTGATAAAGCTTCATTTTTTTATTAAGAGTGTTTATGTTTATTCCTTGAACTATTATTACTAGTTTATTTTTAGCTTACATTTTTTTTTATTTAGCTTAGAATATGATAAATTATCAAACTTCTTATATTTCAATCCTTTGGATCAACTTTAAATTATTTTATTGGGCATTAATTGACATTAATATGTTCGACGACCCTTAATCCATCGATCATTTTTATTTGTCGGATAAAAATATCCTAGTTGTAAATATTTTTTATTTACAAAATTTCATTGGGTGACCTATTTTGTCATTTTTTGGCATATTAGGGGATTCGAGTGCTAGCGAGATCGGGAAGAATTTTACTTCTGTCGATTAATTGGCCTGCAACCCATGACAAGAACAATAACAATAAATTCATATTAGTGTCCATATCGATAATAGTAACAGTCTAGTGGCAAGAGCACTAAAATAATACAGTAACAATAAATATATATTGCAATAATAAATCGTACAGTAATAGGACAATGCCTCAATAACATGCATTTTAGTAGTCATACTAAACAAATAAGAAATCATGGTTTAATAGATATTTTTCTAGTATCGTATCAGTGTTAGTAAACAATTGACTCAATAAACAGAGTTGTCACTCTTTGACCGTCAACACAGTAATCATCACCTTATAACTCTCAATCAGTATCACTTGAATTAGTAGATGATAACACCAAATCACAGTATTTAAAGGAATGTCCATCAATCCACCATCATGTACATGTTAATTAATCTCCAACCAACTTTAGTGAATAACCAATCTTTAATTATTTTTTCCTCACACATATTATTATCACAATAATTACTCAATCACATACTCACATTTATTTTCAATATATTACAGTAAATAAAGTATAATTAGATTTAGTTCATAAAGTGGCAAAATATCTTAACAGTAGGCAACACAAATACAACTTAGCAAAAAATTACAGTTCCAAAACATTATTAAATTATCAAAGATTGTATATAACAATATTTTAAAACTTTAATTAAACTAAAGCACTATTTTTAGATGTCAAAATAAAATATTGAATTAATAAAAATCGTTGCTTTTTCAAAATCACCTGACTAAAAATATCAAATTGTTAAAACGTTCATAATCTCAATATTTATAATATATATTATTTATTTGGTAAAAATTTTGCTAATACAAAATCATTCTAATTTTGATAACAAAAATACAAAATTGATCAGAAAATCTTAAAATAATTAGATTATTAAAATCAGAAATAGAATTATTACAATTAGTAACATATCTCCCAACCAGACATAAAAATCGCTCTATTTTGTCATTTTGAATAAAATGTTTTTGGCACTTTAGCTGACCTTTTACCTTTTTATTGTTTAATAAGTTTGACTTTGCGCTCTCAATTAATTGTAACAGTAAATTTCAAAATCTTTTACTTATTAGGCTGTGTAAACGGTAATCTATTCAAATTCACATTATCATTATACGGGAAAAAACTTCCACGCACATCAAAAGCACTATGATGGAAAAATGGACGGTGATCCATCTTCCATAATGCCGTACAAATTAGCTGCTTGCACGGATTGGCTGGTTACCAAGTCAACAAAATGCGACCGCCCGCATAGATGTCCTTCCTGCGAGCTGCGGCCCACTGCCACCTCGATGCGTTCCCACTTCCCAGTGCTTTTCCAGCTCAACGGCTCTTTTCCCCCTCAACCCACCGAACCCTTTGGGATCACATTACTAAAAGCTTAATTGGCAGTCAATGCCGACTACATTAACAACTAAAGCACTAATTAATTTCTTCTTTCTCTCTCTAAAAGGTGAATGAGACAATTAGGTTTCATAGTGGCCCCATAACACGGAGCCGTCCGTTTGCTTTGATTACATTCGACCGTTTTGTGCTTATCATCTTCCTCCGCGGCGCCTCCGCTTCTGCTTCGCTGTTGGCAAACGCTTGCTTTTGATTGCGTTGCGATAGCTGTGAAATCCTTTAATAAGAGGAAGACAAGGAGTTAGAAGAGGAAGTGTTTGGTGGCATTGGTGTTTCCTTTCTCTGTACTCTCCAACGCTCCTTTCTTTCTCCCTTTCTAGCGATCTCTGGAAAGGCTGAGCTCTGAGTTGGTTTAGCAGGGATTGCTCGCACTCTAGTTTTGTTCCGAATCCGGTATGCTTTCCTGCTGCGATGTTGCTTCATGATCTTCTATTACTAGTACTGGTTTATTTTAAAATTTAGCAATTTGGTTAGCAAAAGTTGGTATTGGAAGAAAGAATGTGAAAGCAAAGTTATATGAATTTGGTAGTTTTTCACTCGCAATTGTGTTGCTCATGAAGCGCACGGCAAACATATTACAATGTTAATTTGTAGTGCTTGATACATTGCA
The DNA here is from genome assembly GCA_022539455.1 of Dendrobium nobile. Taxonomy (NCBI): domain Eukaryota; kingdom Viridiplantae; phylum Streptophyta; class Magnoliopsida; order Asparagales; family Orchidaceae; genus Dendrobium; species Dendrobium nobile. The sequence goes on from CM039722.1 coordinate 43,703,581, forward strand.
TGAATGTTAAGTTACTCTGCTACAGGTTAGCTTTAGGATATCCATTCTTCTATTTTGATTCTGGGAAAGCGTCGTTTGGCTCACATAGATCTCTTTCTTCCTTTTTTTTTGGGCCACAAAGTAGTCGCAACCTTAATTACTACTATGTTTAAACTAAAAAGCGTGCAAGGCTCTATGGCCCTTTTGTTGGGAACCTTTGCTCTCAGCGCTTAGATGAGAGTTCAAGTGCATTAACAGTTAATTTCTAGTAAGTGTAATTAAATTCACTCAACGTCCTTGCAAAAAAGAAGCTAAATGGCATGTTTGGCTACGAGTTGAATTTAGTAAATCCAGTAATCTAGATTTTGTAATTCTTGAGAGAATTAAAACTTGAAAAATGTTTGACATGTAAATAATTATACATATATAAACCGTTTGGTTATTTGGTTTGGGATTCAGTGAATACATTGATTATGCTAAATCCTGTGAATGGTTAACCAAATAAGCGCTTGAAACATGATTTATCAATAATATTAGAATTTGAAATCTGTGAAATTCTATTTGGCTGGATTTAAGCTAAATATCGCTTAATTCTGCCAAAAATAGAATAGCAAATAACCCCAAATTTTATGAAACTATGAATGGACATGGTCTGAATCTTAAGTTTATGAAATTGGGGCGTGAAACAAAGACATAAGGATATGATCAGAGCAGAAAACATTGCAAATATTGCATACAATTTGCAGGAACATAAAGACAACAAATGGCATTTATTCATCACATGCTATTATATCTCATTTACCTGTCAAATCAGTAGATTTTAATATTTTGAATAGCAGGACTAGAAATTTTTCTGTTTGAAATTTGAAATCCGACAAGCAAGGTACTTTATATGGCAGTGTTCTTATAGTATTTGAGTGTATCTATGTGTTCATGAGGATTAAATTTGAATATTAAAACTTCTAGAAGTATTTGTTCTTCATAGTTTTCAATCTTAGAAAAAATGGAGGTTTTTATACATATGTCCTGAAATCTGATATTTTTATACAAACCATCAATTTCCTCTTAAGGGCATCTCCAACCGAAAACCCCATTGTCCACTCCAAAATACAGTAAAACTTCAAAATGCAATCATTCTTCTCCAATTGAATGCCGTTTCTAATTCTTTCGCGCGCTTCTTCGGCAAATCCGTTAGCTAATTTTTTTGGCATAGGTGAACAGTCCAACGTCAATATTGATGTCACACTGTTCACCTTCCATAATTTGGCATTTTGGCGTGCGATTTGGAGTTTAAATGGAGCAAATGACAGACGACATAAGGTGGTATGGAGTTCGGTTGGAGATGATCTAAGCTCTTTTAAAATTTTGACCTAGTTATTGTACCAAAGACTCCAAGCATTTTTTTTTAATTAAACTTCCTCCTAGTCTTCCTTCCATGCTGCCTGAAGTGGTGCATGCTAGATTTTGTGAGAGGTCTACCCCAGCCATTTTTTAGAGGTTTGTGTGAATAGAGAAATGATTTAGGTTTTTTTCTCATTTATAATTTATGTACATGAAAGCCAACATTTAAGCAATTGCATGTAAAATATGTAGTATCAGAATATTTTTGTGGCATGCATATAAATCCATTTTGTTCTTAATTTCAAAAAAAACTTGGCTTTCATGCCAATTATTGTACTCAAGAGGAAAATCCCGGCTATAAAAAGTTTTTTCTGCTGCACCTGTATGATGTTGACATATCAGTGGAAGAATGAACTGAAAGATTTTGCAGATTCTATCTGAAAACTTTGTATTTTAAAATATGTTAACTGCACGTGAACTAGGAGATACCTCCTGGACAAACACGTGGGACTAGTAGGTAAATTTGCAGGTTCTCTCAAGACTACTATGGTTGCGTTAGGATTTTATCGTTGTAAACTCTGACTAAAGAAAATATAAACTATTAGGCTGTGCACTTGTTACATTGGAGTTATTGCATGATATGGATTACTGGATAATTACATGTGACCCGCACTATGTTTATCATGGAGGCTTAATAAGTAAATTTTATAAAACCACCATTAGGTTGTTGAGACGGCGAAGTCATGTACATCCAAGTGTTGAACAATAAAAATGTCATTAATAGCTAAATTGAGCATAACATAAATGAGAATATCAAAATGAATATGAAAATTTTAGAAGGTTAAATTAAAGAAAGTTTATATTGGTGGGATGATTTGAGTGACATCTATGAAGATTAGAAAGGATAACAAAGGATAGCCAATGCACTTCTATAAGATGGGTAAATAAAATTAATTTTGGAGGATTAGAGAGGAAAAGGGATGGACTTAAGGTTATATGAATATAAATTGTTCAAAATGATTTGCGAAGAATATCTTTAGTGCCTAATTACCTCAAGCAACATTCTATATGAAAGAATATAAAATGAGGATTTATAAGATATTAAGATGATTCTAAATTGTTGGGATAATGCTATTAATATGTATTTCAAATATATTTTTATCTTTTGCTTGTTTTTGAGAAATGTTTTATTCATGAAGGTAAGGGTTTTCATTTCAATATCCATTTATGGCTGAGTTTTCTTTTTCTCATGTTTACTTAAGCTGCATATATTGGCTCAAATTTACAGGAAGTTATGGCTACAATCGGCGACATAGGCCTCGCTGCATCTATAAACATTCTGACTGCCTTTGCATTCCTACTTGCATTCACTATACTGCGTTTGCAGCCATTCAATGACAGGGTATACTTCCCTAAATGGTACCTTAAAGGAGTAAGAAGCAGCCCTACGAGATCTGGCACATTTCTACATAAGTTTGTCAATTTAGACTTCAGATCATACTTGAGGTTTCTTGACTGGATGCCTGCTGCTCTCAAAATGCCTGAACCTGAGTTGATTGACCATGCAGGATTAGATTCTGCTGTTTATTTGCGGATATACCTGTTAGGGTATGTGCTTTTCTTTCTTATAATTTTGAAATCAGAATTTGAGAAAGGATTATTAATTTCTTAAGTTGTTTTTCCTGTGCTTTTACCCATATGGTCTATCGCTTTGGTTATGATAATTGCATGCTTTACAAGGAATTGGAGTAGAGGTCTACGTGAGCCGAGCCGGCTCGAGCTCGACTTGTTTATGGGCTCGCGAGCCGAGCTTATCGAGCTTATGAGTCGAGCTTGAGCTCGTTTAGTAAGCGAGCTCGAGTTGTCTCAGCTCGTGAGCTCGCGAGCCGACTCGAATAACTATTAATATTTTTTAAATAATTTTATTTTATATATTAAATTTAAATATTAAAAAAATTAATAAAAATCACTTAAGTTTTATTTAAATGTTAAACATTTCATATTTTTTTCTAAATTTTAACTAAGTTTTAAAAATCCCGCTTAAGTTTTAATAACCCGGCCTAATTTTAAAAAAATATAGCCTAAATTTTAAAATTCCTGCCCATGGTTCGCGAGCCGGCTCGAGCTTGTTTACAATGAGACGAGCTCGCCTGTCAAGCTCGACTTGAGCTCGAGCTCTAGTTCGAGCTCGCTTTCCAAGTGACGAGCCGAGCTCAATAAAGGCATAAACTCGATTGAACTCAACTCTTTTACACCCCTTAATTGCAGGGCTGATTTGTTATTATTATTATTTTTCTAGAAGGCAATGCTGTGAAAGAGTTTTCCAGTTATGGTGATGCCCAATTTTGGATTTTCCGCTTGCAGGCTTAAAATATTTGTTCCTATCACTTTGTTGGCTTTTGCGGTCTTGGTACCTGTCAACTGGACAAATAATACTCTGGAGTTAGAGTCTGCCAAGTCTTCAAAGTTGGAGTTTAGTACAATAGACAAGCTTTCTATATCAAATATCCCCAGCGGATCAAATAAGTGAGCATGCTAGTTCTTTTATTGATCATGTTTTTTATTTACCATCTTTTGCAATTGATTAGAAGACAAATTGTATGGAAAATTGACCAAACATTTTTTTATTTTTTTCCTATGACGACATTCCCTAGAGTTTTTTAACTTTTAAGATAATTATTTATCCAAAGTGCATTATTTCTTCGTTGGTTTTTGTTCTATGACTCATAGAAAATATTCTGATAGAAGAAACTGAGATGGATGGAATAGAATTAAATCCTTGAAAACCAAGCATATTAGTTTTTTTATCTCTTTGCATAGAAAATGCTATCAAAATGGTTTGGTTTTAGATCTTCTTGACTAACAGTAATTTTAAATGTAGGGATATGTTAATTTCTTAATTGTTGAGGATATTTGCTAGTTTGGGAAGTCTGTTGTCAAATTCTCAAAACAAAACTATTTGCTTCCTGACAACTGACGAGTAATTTCATATGTTATGATTGCAGTTGATTTCAAAGGCAATCAATTTTTTTTTTTATTTGAAGCTGTAGCTATAGCATCAATATTGCTCCTATCAATTTAAGAACACGAATCCAGCAGACAATCATTCACAATTGGTTAAACTAAGGACAAGAGATGCTTAAAGTAATAAGGCCAAGTGAAAATCCACTAGTTAGTAGCTAATAAAACGCATTGCAGATTTGACAGTCTTTTGCATTTCCAATTACTCCTGCTTATGAAACTCACGTAAGGAGAAACCTGAGAAACATCGCTTAAAGCTAAAATCCTCTGCATGCAATATTCACAGTTCCATTATTCCTAGTCCTTTTTAACTAGTTCCTGGTAAAATTATTCTGTGCGGATACGGATACCGTCCGGAGGCGAATCAGAATGCGCTACGTCACTTTTTTGTTGTGTACTGCGGCTGTGTGATGGGTGAAGTAGCGTGTTCTGATTTGCCTCCGAACGATCCGGTATCTGCACAGAATAATTTCTCGGGTTCCTAACTTTATTCTTCTATATTAAATTTACCTTTTTCAGGTTTTGGGCCCACTTGGTGATGGCATATACCTTTACCTTTTGGACTTGCTATGTGCTACTAAAAGAATATGAAATAGTTGCATCAATGAGGTTGCATTTTCTCGCCTCAGTGAAACGCCGACCAGATCAGTTCACAGTAAGTTTAAAAAGATGGTTCCAAATTATTTGTCTAGTTTCTTTGTTATTTATCATTTGTTATCTGCTTATGAATCCTTTCTTATTTCATTCGATCCATTTCTATATGTTTTTTTTTTTGGGAATTCTCTTAAGGTCTTGGAGTTGGCTTTTATTTAGTCCTATCTTTCTTACCTAATAATCATTTTCATACTTGACATTAGTTATTCAATCCTCTCATGACTCTTACTTTGCCTAGATTTAGTTGTTTTGCAGTGTTTCTATGTACAGAAGCCATTTAGTAGAAAACTGCATATGATTATTACGAAATATATAGTAGTATATACATGAGCATGTCCATACATGCATAGGTAGGTAACTCATAGGTGCCGTATAGGTTCATCCTCAAGGAGTTGGAGCAAAATTAGGCAATCGCTCTACAAGTTGCCTCTGGAGGACTCAACTCGCCTTAGGAGGACTTAGCTTTTTCAATAGTTATTTTCAGTTAAGGCTATACATCTTTTATAGATATCCTTGTCCAAGCAACAGAAGGGAGAAATATATATGAATTCCATGGTCATGGCTCCATGAATTATGTTTGTTCCTAATTCATAGTCACGCTCTCCTAGAAGACTCATCGCTCACCTTGAAGACTCATTGCTTCTCTAGGGGACTTGCCTAAGGCTCTCACTCACGAGGACTCACCCAAAACATTTGCCCCTAGGATTGGTCTTAAATGTGGGATCTGCGTTTTCCATTATAAAAGATTTCTGCAAAGAATTCAATAATTCCTTTACTATGGCAATGCCTAAAGAATGCTCAGTGGTTAAGTTCTTTGTCTATCATTTATTTTTTTTTACTGTTAAAATCCTAGAGAAGATAAGGATTTAAGCTTGTTCTCTACTTTCTCTATGATGATTTTCCCTATCCCTTCATTGCAATCTATTTCACGTGGATTTCTGTGGAGTTTTTAAGATGGTTTTCTTTTGCATTAACACGTCAGCTGAAGATATTAACGGTAGAATTCTAATAGCAATGCAAACACTATACATCACATATATCTAAACTTTAATGAATATTTCTGATAATTAAATTATTATAATTAAATACAATACTATATGTTACATGATTAAAATTTGTATTTACGTGATTATAACAATATTTCATAGAAATGTATACTTCGGACCTATCATTAACTAATTATATGATTCTTATATTAAAGAAAATATATAGTTAAGAAATATTAACATAATTTGCTAAAAAAAAATTAATCTTATAATTTAAAATTGCAATTAAATTATATGAAAATAAGTGGTGCACTCATAATAATTATTATATAAGAACAATCATAAATCATATCTAAAGAGACTAAAGACTTTTTGTTTTTTTTAAATCTATTGGCATACATGCGGCAACTCAATGCCATCTGGTGTAAAAACACAGCAAACAGGTGATGCGAAATATTTGTTTTTACCACTTTTCTGCGCTACCAAACAAACAAAATGAGTTCCTTTTTGCTGATAAATATTTTTTCAGTAAATCATTGAAGAATGCTCGGTGATATTATCGTTTGTTCTTTAGACCTCTTACTAAGTTTCTGATTGTTCCCTAGCCATTTCTGATATTAGTTTTTTAATTTCTTGCAGGTCCTTGTAAGGAATGTCCCACCTGACCCAGATGAGTCAATTGGTGAGCTTGTAGAGCACTTTTTCCTGGTCAATCATCCTGATCATTATCTTACTCATCAGGTAGTGTGCTTCTATATTCTCCACATTCACGAATTTATCTAAAATAACAACTCTTTTGATTATTTTTATAAGTTGTTTTGTGTTGCTTTTTTTTTAATACATATTATGAACATTGTTTTAGTTTCAGAAGAATATATATGGTAAATAAAGTGATAAAATGAGACAAGGAGCGCTTGTAGTTTATCTGTTTTACTCCTTTTGGTGTTGTTTTTTATTGATGTTAGTTAAATATATGCATTTCCTTATTCCCAACTATTATTGTAATTTAAACTTCATGCTCTTGGGAAATTACATTATTCGATTTGTTCTTTCAATAGAATCATTAATGTAAGTGTTTTGCTTCTTTATTGTTCTATATTATTCATTAACCCTGGCTAAATGAGTCGGCCTTTCTACCCATTCTTCTTGCCATAAAGCTCTGTTAAAAACTAATTTTATAACATAATAAAATGAAGTGGAGCAAAGTTAATTTTTTTTGTGCAAAACAATGAAAAGTATTAATTATAAGTTATTGGAGCTATTATCTTGTCTATATTTTGCATTTACCATGTATGGTCTTATGATTATTTTAGTATGTTCAAAAAACTTTAGAATGAGCATTAATTATGAGTTATTGGTAGACATCTTTTTTTGTGCTATAATGAGGCGATATTTCAACTGTTTGACCTTGTTGTCTAGTGCTTTGCATTAGTTCTAGCATAAACTATAGTTTCTTTTCTGTAAACATGTAGCAGTCAACTTTAAAAAATATCTAAACATCTAAATGTGTTTGGAAATTTGCATCTCACTCTGAATGCTTATAGTAATATTGAATGTGATCCCTAAATGTGTACTGTTTTATCATAATCCTTGATTTATGTTGATAAACATTCTTTTTGTTCTCCGATAAGCTCTTGTTATGCTTGTCTAATGGAGTCTCCTAACGTTTAATACTTTGCATAACTAGAATATCAGATGCATTGTTTTTATTTCTGTCGTAGATTGTCTATGATGCCAACAAACTTGCTAATATGGTTCAAAAGAAGAAAAACATGCGGAACTGGTTGGACTATTATCAGCTGAGGTTTGAAAGAAATTCATCTACAAGACCAACTTGTAAGGTTGGTTTTGCTGAAGTTTTTGTTCTTCCCTCTATTATTTTCATATATGAGAATTGAATTTAAGGTCATCGCTTAAGATTACTTTGCGACATTAATATTCTCTGATATGCCTTCATCAGACTGGTTTTCTTGGGCTATGTGGTAACAAGGTGGATGCGATTGAATACTACTCATCAGAGATTGAAAAGCTATCTAAAGATGTAAGTTGCGCAATCTATGCCTAAAGGCTTATGTCAATTGTCATAATTTTCATAACTTCCTTGCCACTTAGTTCTGTTTGCATCATCATTGTAGAAATCCAATAAATTTCCATCCATCTAAAAAGTTTAGTAAGTTTGATGTGCCACCTACCTAATGCACTTTTTGATGTCACTGTAATGTTTTTTGTTTTCATATTATCCCTGTTTCGTTATTTAGCATTACCTAAAATGGCTACACAATAGTTTTTCAATCGTTTCATGCAGACCGTTATTAATCTCAGCCATGGATACTTTAACTCCCTGTAGCATTATATTTTGCTATCAAATCTGCATTCATTTTAACATCCCTTTGAATTTGATGTAGGAGATTTAGGCTTCGTTTTGGACGGCTTTCTTACTGCTTCTTAAAGTAGCTTTCATATACAAAAATTTTAATTTTTGTTCTAAAAAACTGCTTTAAGTAGCAGTAAGAAAGCAGTCCCAAACAAAATCTTAGGTTTCGTTTGGGACGGCTTTTTTATTGCTTTCTAAAACGGAGTTTTAGTTCAAAAATAAAAAATTTTGTACTAAAACTCCGTTTTTGAAAGCAGTAAAAAGCCGTCCCAAACGAAGCCTTAGTCATGTTTTCTTTAGATTTCCTGATAATTCAAATTCTGCATGTATTTAACTAGTATTTCTTCCTTTCTTAAGGAGGTTGAAGAGCTTAATAGAATTAAGAAGGATTCAAAGTCTGTCATGCCGGCAGCATTTGTTTCATTTCGAACACGTTGGGGAGCAGCTGTTTGTGCTCAGACACAACAGACCAGAAATCCAACTCTATGGTTGACAGATTGGTCCCCTGAACCTCGTGATGTTTACTGGCAAAATCTAGCCATCCCTTTGGTCCACCTAAGTGTTAGGCGATTGATAATAGCAGTTGCATTCTTCTTTCTTACTTTCTTCTTCATGATCCCAATAGCGTTTGTTCAGTCTCTAGCAAATATTGAGGGTATTGAGAAAGCTGTTCCATCTTTGAAGCCCTTTATTGAATTGTGAGTATAGTCCGCATATTTTCCATGTTAAAATATCTAGTATTTATTTTCCTTTCCATTTATTGCTTGCTCTCTTTTTTTTTTTGCTTCTACGTTATTGTTATTATCAGTATGGTTTGTTGGTTGTGCAGAACTTTATTATGTTTAATGCCTCTTTCAAATTTCTACAAAGTTTTTTTTTTTGCCTCATTTCTTACATTGACAGTAGATAAAACTCTGCGATATCTGTTGTTTTAATAGCCAAGCTGATCATGACCATTCTAGAGTTCATTTGTTTCTTATTCAAACCCTTAAAGCCAAGCGATTTAAAGTCTACCCATAGAGTTTAGAAAATTCTAGTCAATTGTATGTTGCGTATTATCTGAACTAATAGCACACTACTCAACAAGTTGTTTAAAACTATGATTTCGCCTTCTTTCACGTTGGCTTTTAAATATTTCAAGATTATTTGTTTTTTTTTAATTTTGGAGAGGATTCCATTATAAAACAAAGCTTTCTTCGCATCATTCTCTCCCATTCTAGCTTAATCATTTAACTTTTGTATGTATTGAACGGTTGGTTTGAGCACGTGCAACGAGAGCAATGGCTAAATGGTGCTACGTCACACGAAACAAGCTTCAAGTTTCCTTGACCGCAATTGAAATCACCAAAATGTCGTCTGTTCATAAAATATATTACAACAACATTTTCAAAAGTATTGAAGTTATTAAAAAAGAGCCCTCAATGCCTATGAGAGACATGAACTATGGAGGGATAATTAACCATAGAGGCTTGCACCTTTGAGAAACATGAACTCGAAACATAACATTCTAATGAAATGGAGCAAAATCTCTAAGTAGTGTCTTATCTTAAATCTAAACTACTAGAAAATTTGATCATGAAAATCCATTAGAACTCTCCCAATGCAGAGGCCAAGGTGCGTATTTTTTAAGCCAAAATTCTAGTGCGTGTGTAGTTTTCATCAATTGATTGTCATGTTTTTAACTGCTTTTATTTCTATTTATTTTTTTTTTCTCGAAGCTTTCTATTCAGTTCCTGGCTATTTGTTATGTCCTGATTTTTGTGAGGATGCTTTGGTTATGCAGAAAATTTATTAAGTCACTAATTGAAGGTCTTCTTTCTGGAATTGCTCTGAAGATTTTTCTTATCTTGCTACCTACTATATTGATGCTTATGTCCAAGTTTGAAGGACATATTTCATTATCATCTTTGGAGAGAAGAGCAGCGTCAAAATATTATATGTTTTTGCTTGTAAATGTATTCCTTGGGAGCATAATTGCTGGGACTGCATTCCAGCAACTAAATACTTTCATCCATCAGTCAGTTAATGAGTATGTTTTCTTTCCCGCTTTGTTAATATTAAGGACTTGAGTTTTAGTATAATATTACTGTTAAATAAAATTTTGTAAGGATTAATTTTAAATTTTCAGTATTCTTTTCATATTCATTTGGTTTGCCTAAAAGTACACATTGGACTACTTTTGGGAAACTACATGTATCGATGATAACAAACATTTGTGAAATTTTCTTATCTTTCTAAGACCTCAAAGCTTCAATGACCTATAATCATTGTTTTTTCTAACTTGTGCATCATAATAATTAGATTAGAGTGAGTCGCCTTAGATGATTTGGTCACATTAAATGGCGGCCTTCCGATGACCCGGTTAGGAAAGTAGTGGTATTAGATTTGACTTATGTTAAGAAAGATAGAGGTAGACCTAAAAAGACTTGTATAGAAAATATTAGAAATGATCTTTCTTTATTATATTTAAATGAGAATTTGACTTTTAACAAGACACAATGGAGAAAAAGGATTCATGTAGCCAACCCCACGTAGTGGGACGAAGGCTTGATTTTGTTGTCGTGCACCATAACGATAATTCAGACATGCTTAAAATATGCTGTGTAACTTGAATTTGAACTAGCTTACTAATGATCTCCCATCTATTATAAATGATTAATAATTGAGACATCAACTAGATGGATTTAATTTAGAGAAATTTGTCTTATTCTTTCAGTGAGGTACAAAGACCAATGATGAGGTTGCCTCTATTTTGGCCCAAAGATCTTTTGTTCAAATTTGTGAACTCTCTTTATAAATATTTTTTTTTATATGAGGATTATGATTAAAATATTGCTCATTTTGTAACCGCTAACTCAAAGCTTCATAAGTGTCAACTATAATGGTCTGTTTCATAAAAAAATGCAGGTTTCCTAAGACAATTGGCTTAGCAATTCCACAGAAAGCTACATTTTTCATTACATATGTCATGGTTGATGGTTGGACAGGAGTTGCTGGGGAGATTTTACGATTGAAACCTTTGATAATCTATCACCTGAAGAACTTTTTCTTTGTGAAGACTGAAAAGGATAGAGAAGAGGCTATGGACCCTGGAAGTTTTGAATTTAGTTCATCTGAACCTCAGATACAGTTATATTTCTTACTTGGTCTTGTATATGCTGTGGTCACACCATTCTTACTTCCTTATATAATAGTATTTTTTTGTCTGGCATATCTTGTTTTTCGCCATCAGGTAAGCAATTTCTTTTATATAAAGTGTTTTTTTTTTCTTTTTGTATAGTTATTTATGTTATTAGTTATTTTTCCGTTGATTTGTCCCTTGGGACCTTTTGATTTTGCATAACCGTTTGCATGGCAACTGATAACTTTGTGCTGTTTTTTGTATCATCTCAAAGTTTAAACGTTTTAATGTTAATCACGTTGATGATAAGATGACATTTCCTTTGATGCTTATTATGATAGGTTACTTCATCACTTAGATATGATAGGTTACTTCAAATTATGACATGTTACTATTGATGCAATTATGAATCGAATTGGCTATTAGTTTTGTTTCATTCAGATCTAGTGATTGATTCCAATTTATAGTTTTAGGAATATATTTTCTCGAGCTGGTTCCCAATGCTCAGGTTTAACACACCTTTTTGAATCCCATCTAAGTTTTTTTGTTTTAGAAAAAAAAAAAACAAATTCTCAGGTGAAGCTTGAAGCTTTAAACTTGATGAAGGTATAAGAAAAGCGTGAACCCATAAAAAAATAATTTTTTTATTTCCTTGTGAAAATTAATGCTAATTGGATGCTTGAGAACCAGTTAAATAATCACTCTCCATCATTCCTTCAAGCAAAGAATTGATTGTTAACTAATGTCAGAATGCATCAGATTTCTATTATTTCTCAAAGTCTTCTAAATACAAAACCTCTATGTTGGGGCAAATTATTCTGTGCGGATGCCGAACGCCGTCCATAGACCAACTAGAATAATGCATCACGTCACCCCTGCTTGGTATCGTGGCTCAGTACCGTTCTTGGTACTGGGCTCGGTAATACCGACGCGGCGCATTCTGGTTGGTCTCCGAACGGTTAACTGCGTTCGGCGTTCGCACATAATAATTTCTCTTGAAAAGGTGCAAACATGTTCTTGTTCTTGAATGGACTTACGCCCGGCTAAAATAAACAAAATAAAACACATAGTTGACTAGTATATCATCTCAAACCTACACTTTCAATTATTATTGGGCATGATCAATATCTTTAATGTAGATCGGTTAATTTCTTTTTTTTTTTAAGATCTTTCCATTATCTAAAATCTGGAAGGCGTAGAAGAATCTTGGTTCTTATTATCTTTTCACCAAATTTTGTGTTATCTTAATGTGCTACAACTGTGTTTAAATTAGTTGTTTATCTAAAACTTTTCCATGTTTCACATTTTACTTTTTGTTGAAAATATTTATAGATCATAAATGTCTACAATCAAGAATACGAGAGCGCTGCAGCATTCTGGCCAAATGTGCATGGACGCATAATTACTGCAATGATAATATCTCAAGTCGTTCTTTTTGGATTGTTAAGCACAAAACTAGCAGCAAATTCTACACCTTTCCTCATTGCTCTTCCTGTACTGACAATATGGTTTCATAGATTCTGTAAGAACCGCTATGAGTCTGCTTTCAGAAGATATCCACTTCAGGTAATGCGTGTAAAAAATTAAATTTGCTGGCTTATTGCTTTCTCTTCCCCTTTTTTTTTTCTATGTTATTTCTTTTTTTTTTCAGAATTTAACTAATTACTGCAGTTGAGATTTGCTTAATAGAATTCTTCCAATAAATACCTGATGTTTATTTAGAACATAATGAGAAATCAACCGTAGTTTTTGTAAAATTATATCAATATATCATCTCTTCCAACGAATGCTACACCTTTTTGTTTTTAATTGCGTGCTAAAAACATAGCCTCAGAAAGTGGTTGTGGAGTTGTTTTCCCAACAATTCATAGAAATTTCCATGTCAGAATTTTAAGCAACTGATTGTGAATAACCTCTATTTTTTCCAACATGACCTCAATTTGACATGCACATTACTTTTAGTTGGCAATTCATGCAATTTAATATGGGCGGGTGTGTTACTCTGGAGAAATTATTCTATGCGGAGTCCAGACGGGAAATTCCTGTCTGGATTGTGAGTGTACACTGTGTATAATTTTGTACACAGTTTGTTTTTTGTTTTATACACAATCACTGTGTACACTCACAGTCCGAACAGGAACTTCCCATCCGGACTCCGCCCAGAATAATTTATCATTACTCAGAGGTTATTGCAAGCCGACAAGCACACATGTATGATTGCCGAATGGATAAGCAAACGAGTGAGCCAAGTAGCAGGCACATGCAAGCTAGATTAAGAATTTCTAGTTTGATGGAGGTTGAATTTAAGACCGTAGGATTCTAAATTGAGCGCATAACGATCAAAGGAGTCATTGCCATTTTATATATAATCAGTCTCCAAATGCATTTATACAACATTACCACCATGATTTTCTCTGTTGTCCATGCATGCATATTTATATTTAGAAGACTGAACAATTCCTTTCGGTTGCATTGAGAAGTAATTCACATCTTTCATGGAAAATAACTTTGACACTATAGTTCCTTTCTTCTTATTAAAATCAAATAAATTAATTGATAATGCCTGTAAAGTTATTGCCATCTCCACCTCGATATCCGGTGCTCTTTCCAAAACATCTATCCTCACATCCCTTGTATTTTCTGAACTTTTTTTAGTTCTATTATCAAAGATAGCAGTTTAGTCTGGTCACAATAAACTTCAACCCCCCCTACTTACTAAATAAAATCTTTTCCATAATGATCTTTTCTATTATACTATCAAATGTGACAGTAATTATTAAACAAATCAAATTGAATAATTTATGTTTTTATTATTTGGGTATATGCATTATAAGCAATAAATTAATATTTTTGAATAAAATTAGTGTTTGTTTGTTAATAAATTTAATTTTCATATATGATTGCATTACCTTTTAATCATCAAGTTTATCTTTATCCAACTAAGGTTTCGTTTGGGACAGCTTTGTTACTGCTTCTTAAAGCAACTTTTTAGTGGAAAAAAGAAAATTTTTGTAAAACTCCGTCATAAACTATTTTTAGCGCAAATTTAATATTAAAAAAATTCAGTTATATTATTTGTCTGTTAGAAAGCATTGTAAAACTCCGTCCTGATCTATTGTTTAAGGTTTTCCATTCAGAAATTGCAAATATGAAAATATCATGCTATAAGTTTTCTAGAACATTGAATGCTGGCATTCAGGGAGATGTTTGTGATTAAAAAAAAAATCTAAAAGTGCAATTTGATAAATTTGAAACATTTTTCTTCTTCTTCATTATTATGATGGTTGCAACCTGTTCTTTTAAAGAATCACCCCAGGTTTTTGAGATAAACTAGTAGCTGCCTCATGGCTTCAGAAATATTAGTGCATCTGGCCTATTTAAGTTATTATATATAAGTAGCTTTCAAATTTCTCAAGAATAGGAATTTTTATTGGGTCAGGTAACCTGATGTAGAGATACATCAGGTAACCAATAAAAAAATACCACATGCACTTACTTTTTCTTTAAAGCTGAGTGCTTTTTGTTTAAAGTGCATGTGGCATTTTCTTATTGGGTACCTGATGTATCTCTACATCAGGTTACCTGACCCAATAAAAATTCCAAGAATAGCCCCTGTGAGACTAGCTTGTGTTTGACAGAGAACATATTCTCACTTTAGAACTTTAAATTGTGATGTGTAAGGCTTCGTTTGGGACGGCTTTCTTACTACTTCTTCAAACAGCTTTCTAGTATAACAAATAAAATTTTTATACTAAAAAGCTATTCTAAGGAGGAGTAAGTAAGCCGTCCCAAACGAAATCTAAGTTCCAAGCCATTGCTGAAGTTAGGGGAGCCACATTTAGAACTGAACTCAATTTTACTTGACCTGAACCATTACATTGATTTTTGACAACAGGAAGCAATGATGAAGGATACTGTGGAACGAACCCGAGAGCCAAACCTGGACCTGAAAGAATACCTGTTGAATGCTTATATCAACCCAGTGTTCAAGGAGGTCGATGACCTTGTTGACAACTCTGTTCTTGATGAGGAAGAGTTTGAAACTGTGCTTGTACCAACAAAGCGGTCTTCACGCATAAACACACCGGTGCCCAGCAAACACGCTAGCGACTTCTCATCAACTTCTTTACCTGAGGTCACCCTGCATGATCGACAATTATGATGAGCTTGCATAGCTGCGTGTTGTTTCAATGTATTCAAAATATTCATTTTCTCCCCTCCCAGATGTGTAGTAGTATTTCACCTACCAAGGAGTTTGGTGATTGAGCTTTTAGTTTGCTATGTAAAATTAAGTTCTCTAACTTTTGTAAGAAGTACATTATAAATTATGTAAAAGCAATCTTAAATCTACAAGATCTTAAACAAGATGATTTTCACAAGATTTTAATCTGAAGAAAACATGCAATGATTCATGTTGAATTCGTTGAATTGCAAACTATGATTTCTCATTCTTTTCCCTTGCACTTTCTTCTTTTATGAACTAATTCTCTATGGAACAAATTAATCTCATAATGAGAGAGAGAGAGAGAGAGAGAGAGAGAGAGAGCATGTAGTTATTTCGTACATGTTAGTTATAAAAATCATTCATACGAGTTATTTGATCAAACAGTCTATAAATGATTGATCAAATTATCTCTTCTTGATCAATAGGATTTAAATATAAATAATTAAATTCTTAATTAATTATCAAATATGATTTCATTGATTAAAATATATGGGTCACTTAATGATTTATATAATTAAGTATATATACATAAATCATTAATATTGTCTCAAATAATTTTTATATTTAATTATTCTAAGATGTTAGAGCTGTGTTGATGTTGTATAGCTCACTAGAAGCTGTAAAGTCTTGTTAGAAATGTGAATGAGTTGGTCTATGATCCTTCATATTGTAGTGAAGTGTGCTTATATTGAAAGGGTTTTGTAGGCATCTATATATATATATATATATATATATATATATATATATATATATATATATATATATATATATATATATATATATATATATATATATATATATTTCAATTATTATAGTAATATAAATCTATTTAAAAGTGGGATAATAAATTTTTATTTATTTTAAAAAAGTTAATTTTAATCATAAATATTTTAAAAAAGAAGTAGCTATATCAAAATATGATTGTTTGAATAAGAATTATGCGTGTAAATGAATTGAGTCAAGTTTGAGTCGCTTATAGTTTGAGCTTGATTAATTAATAAAATTTGAGTAGCTTGATTATTATTCTATGAGTTCGAGCTGGTTTACTAGATGTTCTTTTATTATGAAAAAGAGAGAATGATTATAATTTAAATAATTATTATAATAAAATAATTAATAAATTAAAAGAAAAATAATAAAGAAATCCTTAATGTAAAAAGCGAAATATATGTTTTTAATATTTTTAAAATCTTGAATGATGATGTATTTTAGTATATTTTATATTAATATTTTATTATACGAATCAATTTGGGAGAGGGTTGGCTCAAACTTGACTTATTAGCTCATTAAGCTCGATTCATCAGCTATTCATTGAACATAACTCGAGCCGGTTCAAAGTTGGCTGAGCTCATTTAGACCCTAATGAGAAATATAATAAGAATACTGCCCCTCAAAAGCCAAAGGCAGCAATGCATTGAAGGCACGTCCATGTGGTAAGATGAAATTGGTCAGGATTGAAATAATTACAGCATTTGTACCGCACGACTAAAATGTATTTCAATTATACATTAATTACTCTTTTAACAACTATTAATGCTTTTTAACTCTAAGCCAAATAGTCTGATATTTTTACATTAAAATATATTGTTGAAAGAGTATAAACAGGGGCGGAATCGGCCTTTTATTTAGGGTGGGTAAATTTTTTATATAAATAGACTAATGATTTAAAAAAAAATGAGTACATAATTTAAAGTAAAATTTTGTATTTTATTATAATAAATAAATTGAAAACTATTACATGTTAAAATAGAATACTAAACCGGAAAATGGGGTTGTCAAATGTCAATCCTCAATTTTACTAGCTTTCTTCAAATCAGAACTTAGATTGCAAGCAATTAGAGGCTTGGAGCTGGGCATAGATTGCAGGCGCTACGGAACGACCAAACAAGGTTTGTGACTACTAGCGCTTGCGGCTCTAATCGTTCGAAATCAAAAATATTTCTTATGTTGGAGCTGGACACGGGTGGCAGGCGCTGGTGAATGTTTGCAACTGCGGGCTGAAAATTTTCTGCCGTTCTTCGGTTTTTTTTTTTTTCCTTTTGCTGGACAAACTAGGGTTACTAATGGGGAAATAACTAAAATACCCTTAAACTATTTTATTATAAATTTTGTCCATCCTCACATAAGAACAAGTCCGCCTCTAAGTACAAACTGATTTGTTTTGTTAGGGGTGTCAATTTCGGCTCACGGGTCGGGTTCGGGTCGAACCCGGAACTGACCCGGGTAGACAAACGGGTCGGAAAATCGAACCCGGATCCGACCCGGCGGGTTACCGGGTTGACCCGACCCGACCCGGTTTGGGTTGCAGGCGCCGGAACGACGGCGGGGGACGCGAGCGCGGCGGGCGGACGCGAGCGGGGACAGCGCGGGCGCGGTCGGGCGGAACCGAGCGGGGACAGCGCGGGCGCGCTGGGCACGCGAGCGCAAGCGCGGGCGGGCGCGCGGCGGGCAGCGGGCAGAGGCGAGATTTGAAATTTTTCGAATTAAACGGGTTGGCGGGTTGACCCGGCAACCCGCCGGGTCAACCCGAACCCGACCCGTTTTGAAATCAGGTCGGGTTCAACCCGGATTTTCCGGGTCGGGTCCGGGTCGGATTTTCGTGTCGTGTCAAATATTGACACCCCTATGTTTGGTTCAATTAGATC
This sequence comes from Dendrobium nobile, assembly GCA_022539455.1. NCBI lineage: Eukaryota > Viridiplantae > Streptophyta > Magnoliopsida > Asparagales > Orchidaceae > Dendrobium > Dendrobium nobile. Next base: position 43,721,927 of record CM039722.1, read on the forward strand.
AGTTCAACTTAGCTTTGATAAATTTTAATTGTTTTGGTTTAGTCATCATCTTCATCAATTTTCTTGTTGTTTTCTAAAATAAATTTTCAGTATAATTTTTTTTAATTATAGTAAGAAAATAATTATCATAAGTTAATTCAAATAAAGATTTTATTTAAGATAACTTTTTTACTATTTTATAAAATAAGATTTTAATATAAAAATTTACAAATAAAAAATTTATTTGCACTTAAAAAAAACTTCTTCAAAAAACAGTAACAAAGCTGACTTAAACGAAACTGTAATGATAATAATCTGCACTTAGAATTCCTTTTCTTACAACTTGTACTGCTCCATAAAGACAAAGAAAACCTCAACTAGCGCTATGGCTGGTTAGGGTCCTTACAGCCCTTGCCCTTATGCATTTATATTGTATTGAACTTCTTCTAAGGCTTTGTTATGATACTGTCATAAAGCTAAAAATATAATGCTCATTGTTAAATTGAATAATATTTTATGAATAATAAGAATATATTATAATAATAAATATTATTGATGAAAACAATAAATATTATATTCAAGTTTTAACATTTATATGATAATGAATAATTTCAGTAAATAGTGTATAAATATTAGACAATTTATTATAGAACGGAATAAAATGCTAAATCTAACTTAATAATGTTTATTTTTTAATAAATTTTAAATTTATATTAAAGTAAAGTACAAAAGATAAATTTAATAATTTTGAAAAAATAAGTCTATGTAAAGATAACCCGACTTATCTTTAGATAAGCCTAAATCAGCTTGAATCAAAGTAACTTAGACTTAAATTTTATTTGAGCCCAACCAACTTAGGTTCTATTTGGGACGAGTTCAGTAATTTGTAAAGATAATTGTGAAGTTTTTATGAGGAAAATATTTTTTTTTTCTAAATTATTGTGGATAATATAAATTTTTACAGCACCATTAAACATTTATCATACTATGTGGGATGGATTATATGAATCTTTTTTCTTCATTATGTATTATTGAGAGTCATAGTCTCATGTAAATCTAATAAAAAGATCATTTATAATACTTTATAACAAAGTATTTTTTGATCTATCTCTATTTTTCTTAACATAAATCAGATCTAATACATTTACTTTCATCAAAATGTCGATGTTTTATGTGACCAAATCATCTAAGGTGACTCTCTCTAATCTTATTTGCCACTAAATATTATAAATAAATAATATATATATATATATATAAATGAAATAAAATAAAAAATTTAAAGATTGAGCATTTTTTCTTTTAAAGCTACTATGTATTATCAACTTCCTTTGTAAGTAATAAAATAATAACCAAATAAAATTGTAGTTGTAATTTGGAAAACAAAATAAAGAAAAAAACTATCTCAAAGAGGATTAATTATTCTGTGCGGACACTGGACGACTTCTGGAGACCAATGAGAGCGCGCCACATCATTTTTTATTGTGTACCGGTTGACGCGGCACACTCTCATTCATCTCTGAATGATCCGGTATCTGCACAGAATAATTTCTCTTCAAATAGACCGTAAAAATCTCAATCACCTTTTAGGTTTCATTTAAGAATTTTTGTTCAATTTTTCTAAAAAGCTTGATTGATCAAAAAATGCTTTCCGTCAAACGCGTTTGAATTTTATTCTAATTTTAAGTCAAATTTGGGATCATCTGATTCAAATTGAAACATTCATAGCTTGGGAGACGGATTCCTCTAAAAATGTGGAAAACAATTTAGTAGATGCAAAATGTAGGACAAAAAAAAAAGGAAAATTAAACCAACGACAACATCAACAAAATATTATTGGCATTTAGCGTGCTTTTTTTTTTTTTGAAATAATCAAGTCAAAATTTTTTCTTAGAAAAATATTATAAAATCAGATAATTTAAAAATATGTGTATATTAATCATTCTGAAAAGGATGATTGAGCCTTCTACTGGAGAGATTATTCTGTGCGAAGTCCGAACACATCCGGAGGTTAATCCGGACACGCGACGCCATCCAATACATTGTGCATTGGGTGACGTGACGTGTCCTAATTGGCCTCCGGACTCGACCGGACACCGCACGCCATAATTTTTCCTTCTACTGCACGAAGCATGGGTGGTTATAGGCCAAATTTAAGTAATTTTTTTTAGAATTACTATTAAATCTTTTTCGATTGAGGGATTGACAGTCAACCATTGAAAAGTTATATATTGCATGTTTAGAAAAATTCTTACAAATAGTGCGAAACTGTCACATATTAGAAAATTTACGATTTTAGAGTATTTAATATCTTAGCATTGTATAAAGATTCAACACACACATATTGAAGTTGTAAAAGACATCAAAATTTTTTATGTTGAAAACTCAATAAGAGAAAAATATATAAGGTTCAGTCTGATTTCAATAGTCCAGTACTATATACTTAGAAATATAAGAATTCACTCTCCTCAAATGAAAAAGACAAGGTTATATATAATTAGGAGCAATTGTATGATTCCTTTTATAGGGATTACAAAAGTCAAATATCAATAGGCGGACAATTAAAGTCCAATAATAGATTGGATGTTAATAGTTATATGACAATAATCGAATGATAGAAATCAGACGATGACGACAAGAATTATTGATTGTAACTTCAATGGTGATTGCTTGAAAATGAAGTAGAGTACTTTAGCTCTCTTAGTTCTTATTGCGTCTTGGAATATTCACGACGGAGGAGAAATATAAAATTTAACGTCTTAGCTTTGTACGATGATCCAGCACACAATCAAATAAAAATTAAGGGTGCATTATTTATAAGAGACACCAAGACTTTTACATGAACAACCTTGAAAAGAAGAAAACCACAGGGCCTAGTCCAATTCGAATGAATCCACTAGTATTTGTAGTTGATTACAAATCTGACCCTTCATTGGAGAGAAGGCCTTGGCTTGATATAACAAATATACATCATATATAATGCATTACATGGTGGAAATTGAAAGAATAAGTATTGATATGTTTGTTTGGTTGGCAGGACCATAATCAACTGGCAATGGAGGTCGGAAAGTTCGTATTCGAGTGATGGTGATCGAAAGGACCGTATTAGATGATGGGGTAGAAGTCTAGCGTCAATTGGTGGATGGGAAGAATTTTCATGTTAGTCGGTAGCCGGGCAGAAGTTCATCATTCAATTAGCGGCCGAGAAGAAGTTCGAAGCCAGTTAGTGGCCTGGAAGTCTGACATTAGTTGGCAGCTACGTGTTAGTTTGACACCAATCAGTGGCCGGGCAAAAATCTAGCGTTAGTCGGCGGCTGGGCAAAGTCCGGCATCAGTCGGTCGGGTAGAAATCTAATATTAGTTGGTGTTCGAGCAGAAGTCAGGTGTCAATTGGAGGCCAGGTGTAAGTCTGACATCAGACAGTGGTTGGGTGAAAGTCTGGCAATAGTAGGTGGTCGAGGAGTATGGTGAAAAGAGAACTCTAGTTTTTTTTCTTCCATCATTGGGCTCCCTTTTCATGAGGAATGATGTGTCTATTTATAATTTTTTGATGATACATCAGATATCAAATTTCTCTCATGTAAAAAATGATATTCTCTTTATAACTTTTCATATTATATTTTGATAGTTTTGGCCATAATCTAAAGCACTCCATCAAATAGTTTATAATAATCCTTTTGATAATAGACCGCTTGTTAAGAATTTGAGTATCTTTAATGATCTCAGAATCAAATGATCTTAAGCTTGTAGGGTTCATTTCATTAAGCAAATGGACCATAAGCCTACAAGGTTTAAAAACTATTTGGTCATTCAATTCATGTTCAAATACTTCTAAACATACCATAAATGGTCAATTTTTGATCATTTGAAGTAAGATCATAACACTTATTGTGTATGTTGCATCCTAGAGTATTCACGCCGGTAGAGAAATATACAATTTAATGTCTTAACTTTGTGCTAAAATTTGGCACGCAATCAGATAAGAGAGAAAGGGCGCAGCATTTAAAGGAGACACCAACATTTTTACGTAGAAAAATCCCTGAAAAGGGGGAAAAATCACGGGGCCTAGCCCAGGTTGGATGAATTCAATAGTATTATTGCAATTGATTATAAATGAGGCCCTTCTTTAGGGGAGGGTCTTAGCTTGATGTACATCTTATAGATTACATTACACTGTGGGAGTACAAAGAATCACTGTTGATGTGTTTGTTTAGTCGGAAGGAAGATAGTCGGTGGGCGATGTAAGACGAAAGGAGCACAGTCAGCGGGCGACGGAGGTTGGAAGGGCTGTAGTCGGTGGGCTACGTAAGTCGGAAGGACCATAGTGGGCGGGCGACGAAGATCGGAAGGACTGTAGTCGGTGGGCGACGTAAGTCGGAAGGACCGTAGTCGGCGGGTAACGGAGGTCAGAAGGACAGTTGTCTGACGACGAAGGTTAGAAGGATGACGCCTGGAAGAAGTCCAGCAATGGACAGAAATCCAACATCGGATAGATGTCCGACGAAAATTCGACAACAGGCAGAAGTTCGGTGTCGGATAGAAATCTGGCGACGAGCGAAAGTCCGGCATCGGGTAGAAGTCCGACATCAGTCGGCGGCCGGGGAGAACTCCAGCGTTAGATGATATTTCGGCAAAACTCCAGAGTCACTTGGAGATCGAACAAAATTACGTCGTCACTTGGAGTTCGGACGGAGTTTCGGTGTCACTTAAAAGTTAGGCAGAACTTTGGCGTCCTGTGGAAGTTGGGCAGAATTCCAGCTTCCTGTGGAAGTCGGGCAGAATTCCGACATCCCGTGAAAGTCGAGTAGAATTCCGGCATCCCGTGAAAGTCAGGCAGAATTCTGGCATCCCGTGGAAGTCGGGCAGAATCCCGACAGTGGTCGAGGAGTAGTTTCTTCCCTCCTACTCTTCTTCTTTTTTCTTTTCCTTATTCTCTTCTTCTTCTTCTTGCCTGGGTCTTCTCTCAAGAGAAATGAGGGGCTATTTATAGTTTTTTTTTGAGGATGGCATGATCCGTAAATTGGAAGAGGATCAAGGGCAAATGTGGAGTGGTTTGGATGGATGGCCGATATTGAATACCTTGATCATGGACTGTTTGTCAGACATTTGAAGGTCTTAATGATATCGTAATTCGGCTATCTTGGTCTCGTTGGATTCGTCTCGTCGAGCCGCTCGATTCTACTATAAGCATGTCACGTTTAGAAACTGTTTGGTAATCCAAATTGTGGTTCGAACCTTCTAATATCGCTACGGGTCCTTGATTCAGACCCATTTGGGCTCGGATTGAGTTGAATTTGGTGTCGTTGGGTTCGTATTTCCGAGACGATCAGTTCGACTATAAGTTTATTAAAATCAGAGTGAAATTTCTAACTTGATTTTGCCTCAAGATTCGCGCATGATCAAGATAATTTTTTGATAACATATCAGTGTAGATGGAGTCATCTTATCGATATGTTTAGCTCAACTAGAAATTTATTGAAAAAAATTGAATTTAAATAATATCTCAATATTTATTATAATTAAATGAATTTTCTTATTCAATATTAAATATTATTATATTTAATATATAAATTCTTTAATATATTTAATAATTAAATGATATACTGATAATATATTTAATAATTAAATGATATATTGATATATAAAAATATAATTATTACATTAATCATATTATACATTAATATGATCTTGAAAAATATATTGTCTCGCCGCTAACTTTGAAAAACAGATATCTCGAAGTTTGATCGTACTTCTATCAAATTTGATAATAAATTAATAATAATGCGAAGAATTTTCACCAAAATATTTTTTTTTTAAGATTTTGCATTCGCTTTGATGAACTGAATATGTCTCATCACGTGGAAGCCCCTGTAACGATTTAAAAAACGAACGGACAAAAACGGACATAAATTAAGCGTCCTACGGAACCTTCAGCTCGAGAGAGAGAGAGAGAGAGAGAGAGTCTTGTTTAAAAAAAAAAAAGAGGCAGCCAAAAGATACATCAGAGATTTTGACTGAGTAGAATCTCCGGTCACCATTTAAATTTTTTTTTCTGACGTGTTCCTTTTTGTTCGGAATATCAAATTTTAAATTTTTTTGGGGGAAAAATTAAAAATTTCAAATTTTGCTCTTGTTTAAAAACGAGTGAATGATGGTTTAAAAAATTCTGCCTTTGAAAAGACTGAATCGACGTGGCCTGCGAGAGAGAGGGGGCGTCCCCGGCCTTCTTTAAATGCGACGGCGCACATAAAAAAGAAACGATTCTGCGCCTATATGACGAAGAAACGGGCAGCGCCGCCGTTGGCCGCAGCGCCCTTTCGTCGGAGATTGTGGCTGAGTCTTGAACTCGTCGCCGCCCTCTCGGTCCTCGCTTTCCTTTTCGTTATTTTACGGATCCAGTCGTACTCGCTCACAACCCCGCAGCCGACGCTTCTCCTTTTCCGAGACCCTATTCCCTTTTCCGGGGAGCCGAAGATCGCCTTCCTCTTTCTTACCCGCGCTGGCCTGAACCTCGATTTCGTTTGGCATAGCTTCTTCAAGGTATAGTCGTTGAATTTTTATGCTTTGAATATTTTGGATTTTCAGAAGCTGTTTTATCGTCGGTGTTTGGTAGAATGCCCAAGTGGGGAATTTCTCCATATATGTTCACTCGAAGCCGGGGTTCAAGCTTGATCAGTCGACAACGAGGTCACCCTTCTTTTACGGCCGTCACCTAGAGGATAGCGTACAGGTCTTCTTCTCGTCATTGATCGCTTGTGTTTTTGCCCTAGTTTTTTTTTTTTTTTGAAGCTTCGGTAAATCTGTTTCAATTTTGAAAGGGGATTTGTTGTTTTTTATGTAGGTGAATTGGGGGGAGGCCAGCATGATCGAAGCAGAGCGGTTGTTGCTTAGAGTAGCTCTTGAGGATCCCGCAAACCAGCGTTTTGTTTTGCTCTCTGATAGGTGCTCTTTTATTTTACTAGAGATATTTGAAATTGTCCTTTTTATGAAATTGGCACAAGAAGCTGGGGCTGGGCTTTCCAAGTAATAGTTTACATAAACTTGTCCCTTAGATCACGCCAAAGTTTTTTTTTTTTTCTTCTTCACACAAAAAGAATGAACTTTTGAAAATAAAAAATATAATATAGTAGGCTTAAACATATTTTGACACAAAACAGGGTAGAAGTGTGGCTAATTGTGATTATAGTGATTTTGGTCCATCCCATGTTGCGATCGGATCTGAGTTCAGCAATTTGGGCTCGTCCATTTTAAACTCAAGGTCTTGTTGAATCATGGAAAAATGTGCCAACACTAATCCCTATGTAGACCTGGCAATTAGCAAAAGCATTGTGCATTGAGGGCATCTCCAACCGAAAAACCCAATTTTCACTCTAAAATACAGTAAAACTTCAAAATGCCATAATTCATCTCCAATCGAATTGTATTTCTTTCTTCTTTCTCATGTTTCCTGTGAAGGTAACAATCTCTCTCCTCTTTCACGCGCTTTCCTCCTCTTTCGCGCTCATCTTCAGCAATCCAATTTTTTGGCATAGGTGAACAATACACGCCAATATTGGTGTCGCACTGTTCACCCACCGAATTTTGTCGTGAAATTCCTAGAAATGTTCAAATATTATAAGAACAAGGAAAGTTGACAGTGAATGGGGCTTTAACTTGATTTTCTTTCATGCCAATGTATCTAAAACATATCTGATTCATGGATAAGTCTCTTGAAGTACACATGCATCACTGATTTGTGCAATAACTACTCTATAAAGGATCATGATGCTTGATATTATGTTTCACTTTAACCTTAACTTTCTGTCAAAGAACATGAAATTTAAGTTATCAGTGCTCTATTGTATAAACCTAGCATGAACCTCTCATTATTTCTTATTTGAAGAAGTCCCTGCTGTTGAATTCTTCTAGTGGTAGGTTTATTTTTCGTTTCAGCACTGTTAATTTTGAAGATATAGATGCTTTTTTGTCTTTCTTTGATGGGAAAATTTGATCAGGCTCTTTTTTTTGCAGCTGTGTTCCACTTTACAATTTTGACTATGTGTATAACTATTTGATGTCCTCCCCAAAAAGTTTTGTGGACAGGTAAGACATTGCACACTTGCATCTTCACTATTTTAAATCCACCTCACTCAAATCAAGTGCTTATAGAGGATTGTAATTGAGTTCCTTATTCCAGTTTTTCAAACAAAAAAGAGCGCCGTTACAATGAGAAAATGGCTCCTTCCATCCCCAAGCACAAATGGAGGAAAGGATCTCAGGTTTTCCTTTTTTTTTTTAAAAACTTTTAGCATCCTGAAGTGATTGGTTTTTCGATTTTTTTAAAGCTATCGAGGATTAACATAACTTGCACTGGAATTTTCATTGCAGTGGATAACATTAATAAGAAGGCATGCAGAAGTTGTGGTCGATGATGATTTTATTTTTCCAGTTTTCAGAACGTTTTGCAAGGTAAGCATTGTTTGTTCTTTAAAGTGATACTTAAAACTTTTGTAAACTCTTGCGATTGTGACTGAGAGGCGCCTTTTTACCATTGGTGGTAACAATTTATTTGTCATTGTACTTTTACACATACATTTAATTGAGGTCAAATCTAAACCTTACTGTGTCTGGATAACTTTACATATTTAATGTAGCTAGCTATGATGCACAGACACGGACACGGTGACACGGATACGACACGACACGGACACGGGACACGTCAGTTATTAAAAATATAGGACACGAACACGGGTTGGACACGTTATTATAGTTTTTATATTTAAAAAATAGTGTATAAAAATTAAATAAGTATAATTTTAAAAATAATAAGTCATTTAACTAGAATTTGTGCTTAAAATGATTAGTATTAGGATGTCGAGAGTTAGGCATCGATGCCATTTATTAGTCACCGAGAGAGGAGATGAAAATACCTTCACTACCAAAAAGAAATGAAAATGAGAATATTCGATGATTGGGTATTAAGTGCGGACATTGATTTGGTGTTGTGGATAGGAAATAAGAAATTTATTTTAAATCCTGCCAAATAAAAGAAATTATATTTAAAAAAATTCATAAAATATTTAAGATACGCGTGTCGGACACGCGTGTCCAATTTGTAGTTAATATTTATTAATTGTACACGTTTTCGGTGTGTCCGACACATGTCGGAGGAGTGTCGGGCGAGTGTCGTGTCGGACACGGTGTCGGACACTGCACGCCTCTTTGAGGAGAAGTGTTGGTGCATCATAGGTAGCTAGTGATAGTAATGTAGGACATTTAATGATTTATGGTCACAAAGAAAATCATAATTTTCACAGTACTAAATAATAATTTTAAGCTAAATCTATTGCTTTAATGTAAGGTAATTAAATATATTTTGTTCATTCCAAAAGATAATTTAATAATCCCTAACAATTTGAAATAAATTTAAATTCTAGCAACTTTAAAAAAGAAACTCAATACTTAGTGTAACTAAACTTCAATCACCGCACAAATCTTTTATCTAATTAATTTAAAAAAGATAAGAATAATGATAAAAGTTATCCAAAAGGGAAGAATCAAGCCTTATGCTGGACAAGAAGTCACCCGCAAAAGTAGTTTTCGATACCTGTGAAGTACTCAAAGAACTCACGTCTAACAACACACACAAGAGGAGAAAACAAAAATTCTGTTTTAGCTTTTTTATGTCCATTGAATTTTACATACGCCAGGAATTCTATTTGTATATTATAAAAAATCCAAAATAAAAGCCGCACAATATTTACATAAATTTACTAAAACACAACAGGTTTTATTACATCCTTTGGGAGTTCCAGAAGTGGAAATTTCTAAGAATTTCCTTTCTAAATTGTTTAAAAGTTCGACAAAATAGTGAAGTGACAGAAGGGAAATGTGACCGAGCACAAGCAACATATGTGATTCGTAATTAGCGTGAATCAATAATCAACTAAGACGATGGAAGCAGGTGACAGGCTGAAATAATGGCAACAATAGGGAAATTAGAAAGTAGCTGGTGGCAATCATAACAGATGCTAATAGCAGTTTGGAAGGGCAACAAAATTAACAAGAAATGGCACTAGATGTGCAAATTCCATTGCATGTTAATTTCTCTTTCAAATGCATCTTTATTCCATTGCATGTGCATTGATATTACTTTTAGAAGTCACTACCATTTATAACAAAAAATTCTGTTCAAATGCATCTTTATTCCATTGCATGTGCATTAGCATTACTTTTAGAAGTCACTGGCATTCATAATAATAAAAAGGGGGATTTATATACATACCATTTTATTTCATGCTATTTATATATCTGACATTCAAAACTTTAATATTACATTCTTACCACTCACAGAAAATTTTAATATCAAATATATCACTCATATATTTCATTCTTACAACCCATATTACCTTATAAATTTTAATATTTCATTCCATGCACCCATATTTGTCCTATTAGTGGTAGGCATCTAATATTGCAGTTTTAGGTGTTAGATATGTTAATAACATGAAATAAAGTGGTATGTATGTACATCCCCCTAAAAAAATGTCCCTGCAATTTTTATGCATTTGGATGAACTATATTCCTCCAATATAAAATTCAACACTTCTTTTATCTAAACATGTATTATATTTGCCTCTTTAATACTATCCTATGATAAAATGTTTTTTCTTCGCATTGCCCATTAACTTGTTTCCTTTGTTTCAGATCCTTTATTCATGTAAAAACTTATTGTCTATTTGTACCAATAGATCTTCACAAAAGATACAAAGAAGAGTATCATGAGATGAATGCACCATAAAGTTTTGAACTATAAGATCTTTTAAAAATATCAAATTGACCTAATAATTTTATCATTATTCCTCTTGAGTGTTTTGTGAGGTGATAAATGCCACTATGATTATCTCTCTTCCAAATCGTTTCACTTTATATTTTCTATTTTTATCATACATGCATCTTAATTATTTAATTTATGTCAAACTCTTTGTTATTTGTGCCTTCTTTGTTTCATAGAACTTAGGCCCACATCACATTATTTATCTAATTTTTTTTACAAAATATAATTTATAGTTTCAAGGATGTCCTCTTTCTGCAAACACTCATGAGGTATTTTACATTTTAATCACCTAAATTTAACTCTAGAAATTTTCTCATCTATATTTATATTCCTTCATCTGAAGGATCTAATGTACTTAAACTTATCACACTTTGGCGTTACTTTATCAGTTTATCTTATTGAAATGCTATTTTGTAATTATTAATTTCATATTTTCTAAATTGCATATCATGTATATATTCCATGTTTCACTAATCATAAGCCCTTTATCTTATTATAGGTTTATTCATTATTCTAATTCTCATTATGTCCAAAAAATGTTTTCCTATAAGATTTATATCATCTGCAAATAGCATTTATTGAGATACCTCACTTTGAACATGTTTTGTCAAAATCGTCATAACCAAAGCCAAAAATCATTATCAAATTAATCTTTGATAAAATCATATTGTTATTTCTAACCTTAGATCGCCTGAAACTACTAATGTAAGCCACTCAGGCATCATACATATTTTTAATAATTTCAACATTTCTTTGACAAATTCCTTTTCTCCTTAATCCTTTTGTTGATCTCTATTCTTTTTTTTAGTTGCTTTATTTCAAAAGTCACCTTCATTTAGCCTTCTTAGCATAAAATCAAATCGATTACCTTATACTGATGTGATGTTTTAAGCATATATTCTATTAAATTCTCTTGTAACTTATTATATGACATTAATTAGATTATCCTATGTTGCCACAATACTTATCATCTCATTTTTTCCCTAAAAATTTGTTCCAAAATAATTCTTTTCAAATCATCTGGCATTTTCTCATGTGTATTTTGGTACATGCTAGGAGAACAGGATATGTTCTTTATTATTTTGATTCCTTGGTCAAATTTTTTATTGTTCAAACTTCAAACTGCAAAAAATTTGATTCAGCTTTCATTAGGTTCCTCGGATCAACTGTTTCTGATTCTCTATTTCGGCACAAGTTCAATTACCTAATTTAGTTTAGCCTCTTTAAAAATTGTTTTTCTAATTTTGGTGAATGATGTTGAGACAGTTGACTACTTAACTGCTTTTTGCCACCTAATTATTGTTGGCGTTATTTTGCATTAGTCAAATCTCAAAACGAATTTTTTCTTCTACGCTACTCTCAATTTCTTTCTACGGGTGGATTCCCATATGATTTGTGATTTCCTTTTGCATTTGAGATCATAGTGGTTGTTTCTATCTACATTTGACTTTCCTATTGTATTTGGAGTTGAATGTTGGTTGTTTTCTTCTACAGCTTTTCCTATTATAATTTTATTTGTTTATTTTCTTCTATATCCAATGTTTTATTGTAGTTTGCTAACTGAGTTTTTTAAAATTCACGTTCAATTAAAATTTTATTTTTAAATTAAAAAAAATGAAATAATGAATGAAAATAAATATAGCCGAAACAGTTCGGCTCGTCGTCGAAAACCCAACGTCGAACTAGCCTCCATTATGTGCTTACAAGCGACCTAACCGGACGCTTCCACCTCCCATACTCGAGCGAAATGAATACGCGTCGCTCGTCTACCCCGCACGCAGACCATCCGACCATGCCTTGACACACAAACAAGAACCCGACGGATCGCCTCTTGCCCTCTCTTCCACAAACGAAGAAGATCTCTCCTGACACTTCCGATTTTCCCCACACACGAATGAACCAACCTCACTTGCTGCTTCGCCTTGCCCGAGTGCTGCACTAGGCCGCTTCCTGTCTGCCTCTACTCACCGAGATGTTCGCCTTTCTCTCTGTTTGAAGCCTGTATAGCCCAACCCTTTGATCACACCGACACAAACAACAACCAATTGGAAACTCTGAAGATCAATTTTGGGACCAAGCAATGTTCCAAAGCCCTCGGCCGTTAAATCCCATTCGGTTGGGCAGACTTGAAAGGGCGAGTACCCTCCCAACCTCCACTCGCAAGGAGGGGATGCTGGGAGGGTGCCGAATTTTCCTAAAAAATCTTGAAAAATAATTTGAGAGCTTCAATTAATTAAATTAATTTAAATAAATAAATAAAATTTTCAATTGATTAATTAATCAATTCAAAATTTTAATTAATTAATAACTAATTAATCAATTTAAAAATAAATTTATGATTTCAATTAAATTGAATAACTAATTAAAATAACCAACATAAAATTGATTAACTTAAATTTTTAACTGATTCGTGAACTAACTTATTATAAAAAAATTAATTAAAATTAGTACTTCATTTAAATTAATTAATTAATTAGATAAAAAATAAAATTTTAATTTAAATTAATTAACTAATCACTTAAATTGAATAGGAGAACATTTAATTAATAAAATATATTAATTAATCAATTAAAGATATTAATTAACCAATTAATTAACAAACTAATTGATTAATTTAAAAATTAGTTTATTAAACAAAAAATGAAAGTAAAACTTTAATTGATTCAGAAATTTAAATTTTAAAATTTCATTTAATTCATATGCTATTCATTTACAAAATTAGAACATATTAAAATTAATTACCTAACTGATTACATGCAATTAATTCAAAAGAATAATATATGCACTAAACAAACCTAAGTACAAATCACACCAACTAAACTCAAACTCATAAATCTAAAACACAAAACAGAAAGCTCTCAAACAGCTCAATTCTCCAAACTCAGCTCCAAGCAGGCTCCTTCAATTGCAAGCTCCAAATGCCTACAAGCAAGTAGACGAGTCTGAAACAATACTGAAAGTAAAACTGCAGTGCTAAAAAAGGAAAAGTATTGTAAGCAAAGATATTACTGTAAACAAAACTAGTATTGAAACTAAAACAGGGTATTGAAACAAAAGCACGAGTATTGGGTCAATAAGAGGTGCGAACTAAAAAAAAAATGCCTATAAAAATGCAAACTAAATAGTTGCTGACTAACTCAATCAAATGTAAAACCATAGGCTACTTCCATACGAAGCTGTAAGACCCGCTTTTAATCAATTGTTGACCTCTGTGTAAAGAACAAAAACAAAAAAGCTCTTGCATATCTTGTATCTGTCGAGGAGGTCTCGCAAATCTTGCTAAATGGCACCACAGATAGCGGTCATGGCCAGAGCCAGTACGTTCCTTAGTGGCATCAAATTCTTGAGATATGAATCAATAGGATATGATCGATATGGCACAAAGCCCTTTATTAGTTAAGATGTATTCAAGTTTGTCCCCGTAGATAAATATTCACCCCAGGTCTACAAGGTCCCCTTGGATGAAGCGACTCATGGCTGTCGACAAGGATCCTTCTGTCAGGTTGGGTCGACTACCTTCTCTGACTAAGTATACCAGGGACCACGATGGCCCGGGATGACGGAATCATGGGATCTTGATCGGGTCCATCATCCATTCCCCCACCATCCACTTTAAGTACAAGATGGTGAAGATTTTCAATTTTAAATATCAAACTTCTCAAATATTTCAACACAAATTTTCAAACATCCAAACTTTTCAAATACCTATACCCATGCTGCTACTATATGCTGGATAACACGTATCCATGGATACAGTGTATTCACTCGACGACTAGCCTTAATAGAAAGTTCTCTCTTGTGATCGGGAGGGGTAACTAACTATAGGGGCTTGCACCTATAGGAAACCAGAACTTTTATCATAAAGTCTTCACAAAATGAGGGTGAAATCTCTGGATAGTGTCTTATCTACAAACCCATCTGCCTTATCAAAATTTACCTCGGAACTTAATCCGTTAAAATTCCCCCTAAAGAAAATGCGAGCGGGGGAGGCCGGGGCCGAATTTTCGGACCCCACATCAATATATTAGAGAAATTGCCATGGGAAGCGCAAAACTCTAAAAGCCAAATTACAAGCTACTTCTAATGGAAGCCATGCGACCTGCTGCACTGGCAAGTTCTAAACGAAGCTGCAAGTCTCGACTTAAATCTAATCCTACTGGCAACTTCTAAATGAAGATGTAAGCCCCATCCTATACCAACTACTAAGCAACTTCTAATGAAGCCATAACCCAAATTAAATAAATTACTGGGTATTGTATATGTAAATTCCATCCCACAATAAAACAGCAACTTACATCTAACCACTTTAGTTTATTCAAGATCTCTGAGAGAAAGCAACCCATAGCTACTAATCATATTCTCTGGACATTTCGATCAACGATTGTTAGTGTTGGTAGGCTGAAACCTATGGTATTCTCGAGATGACAGAACCATGAGATCTTGATCAGGTCTACCTCCATCCCCCACTACCAAGATTAAAACACTTACACTTCTAAAAATTAATTCATCATTATTTGAGAGTTCTCTTCTACGCAATAGGGGTAATTAACTATGAGGGCTTCTGCTCATAGGAAGTAGGAACCCATAACTAAATAAAACTTGATATAATTATTGGGGAAAATCTTGTTAATTAACATCCAATCTACCTCAAGGAAAAATGGAACCTTAAGCCTAGGAAGCGGGGTTCGTGCCATAGTGTCATCTTTTCTTGAGCGAACACTTCAACCATGGTTTATATTTCTCTTTCCCATAAGCAGTTTTTTTGAAGCACAATCTTCAAAAGTTGTTAAAATCTTTCATCCAAATAGACTAAAGCCGTTTTGCATATTGGTTTTCCTATCACAAAAGCAGGTAAATAGTAGAAACTAATTGAGGCTTAACTCATGCATTTTCAAAGCTATCTCCACTTCAATTTATTTAAATCAATCTATCAAATGCTACTTGATCTTAATCAATCTGTATCTCTAAATAATTTTTATTCAAAACTTTTATTTATAATATCTCAAAATAGCATTTTTCCTAATTTCTTGTTGTTTTCAACTTTACTTAAGATCTATTTTCTTTTATTATCTTCTTTTCTTCTCCTTAGTATTTTGCCTATTATGAAATTACAAGGTGTTGCAGTTTTGGTTTGGTTGGTATCCTTTTTACCAAATTTCAAGCATCTTTATAATTGTTGTATTTAGAGATTCTTTTTCTATGTTCTATAAAACTTATTTTTTCACTTGATAATTTTTTATGCCTCATTTAATCACCACATTTTCTTACATATGATTGATTAGTTGATTGACTTGATTCTTCTAAAACTTTTATGACAATTCTGTTAGTGCAATTGGACACTTCTAAAACTTTTATGACAAGTCTTCTTCAATTTTGAAATTCCAGTTTACCTCTCACATCCTCTTTTAATAATTTAAAATTAGTAACTTCTCAACTTGCTAAGTTTGATTGTTTTTTATCTCTAGCTGTTTATTTATTATTTTCTTTTTGCCTTTAAGGTGTACATATGTAATTATTAATTTATATTTTGTACTCTATTTTTCTTCATGAATCCCTTTGTGATGATAATTTTGTTTTGTTTTGGGTAAAAAGAGGTTGTTTTTAGTAGGTACTATGATTTTCTTCTCTTTCTTAAATATAGGTTGTACCATTGTAGTACTCCATAGTCCAACTGTAAAAACTAATTGCATTTTATAAGAGTAAAAGTTCAAAATAGTCCCCCAACTATTGATAAATATCAAAACTTGCTAGCTAGCTTGCCTAGCGTTAATCCCAGAGTTTTGCATTGCCCCATTTTAGTCCATTGACTATTAGAAATTGGGCCAATTTAATCTTATAGCCTAAAATAAGAGTTAGAGTTAACTCCAAAGTTAAATATGAAGGATATGTTAGGTATTACAAATGAATAGGAGATTATATTGATTACATAGCTTTCTTTTATCATTTAATAAATTATAATATATAATTAATCTTGTACATAATAAGGATGAATAAATAGTGAACAAATTTTATATTTTTTTAAAGCAAAATTTAACATTGCCTTTCCTTTACCATATTTTAATAATTTTATAAATTATGTAATAGATTAAAAATTATTAAAATAAATTTCATTTTATAGTAAAATATGTATTTGCTTTCTTTATCATTGTTGCAATCTTTTCATTCTCCTCCTCCGTTGTCTTTTTTGGGGTTCTTTCTCTTGTACCACCCTGAATGATTTGTTCCTAGATATTTAAGCATGTGCACTATTTTGAAGCTTCAAAGCTTCAAATTAAGAAATACAACGAAAAGGTTTTTATATAATTATTGCTTTCTTTCCTGGCTATTAAATGCAATATATTATATTAGGAGGATATAAGCGATGCATACTCTATCAGTGTACTTGTATGTAATAACATAGTTTCTGTGCTCAACAATCTTTGCAGCGGAAGCTGGCTGAAGACATTGATGAGAAGCAAATTACTGTGAGTTAATTTTTCTGTATTTACATTTCATTTGTTTCTCAAAACAAGCCATTCGATCCAGGCATGCAATCTGACTGCAGTTGGATGGTCTCCAGAAAATTCCTTGTGGACAAAAAATCTATCTTCTACTATTCATTTACTAATATTATTAGAATTCCCATATTTTATCGGTCTAGATTTTATTTACATGCAGGAACCTGCTAGTGAGAAGAAGCATGGTTGCATTCCTGATGAACACTATGTGCCTACATTGCTTTCTGTAAGTATAGTTTCTATTTGTCATTCTATTTGTCATTTTATTTTGTCAACAACTATATTCTGTCAAATACAGATGAGGGAGCTTGAAGATGAACTGGAGAGAAGAACACTGACTTACACTTTGTGGAACAACTCTGGGAGTGAAAAGGATAAGCGAAGTTGGCATCCTGTCACATTTCAGTATGGTAATGCAAGCCCCAAGGAAATTGAAAAAATAAAGGTAATTTCAGTTTTCTACAGTATTTGCTTAAGCTATTTTCATTTTAGAATACTAGATATTTCCCCCTTTCAATCTGGGACTTCACTCTCTTTTAAGATTCTTTTTAGTTTTCTATCAAAGGGCTGCTTGCACTTAGGTTTCTCATTTTCTCCCAGACTCCCAGTTTTACTAGGCATCAATTTCTTAAGAACCAACCTCCTTGAGTGTATCTTTTCCAAGATCATGCTTAGGTACACTTCTTAGTATAACTAGTGGATACTAATTAAATGATTAAATAACCTTGAAAGGTGATTTGAGAAACGTGGATTTCTTCTACAAAAGTTATTTGACATTTGTTTGGTGAAAATGTCAATGTCCAAGGTGCATGCTTTTGATAGGAAATACTTCTAGATCTCAAGTATTTTCTATCAATCTTCGAAAAACAGCAAAGTTCTTCACAAAATTCAGCACAAAACCATGAAAATAGTAAATAATTTGTATTATTTGATGAAAGGGAAACAAAAAATAGCAAGATACAATTGATATTCTATTCGAGAGGAGGATCTATCTCTCCCAAATCTCTAGACGCCGCTAGAGCCCAAAAGAAAACCTAAATCTAAGATATCTCAAATTTCAGCCAAATTCAAGATGCCCTAATCCTAGGAAAATCAACTATTTAATGCATACAATCCAAAAGGAAATCTCTAAACAATCCCTACATTCAAATTTCCCTCATAACTCTCTCAAAAATCCTTCCTAAACAGCTCCATGGAATCCGGCGGCTTGTGCGACTCGTACAGGAGAGGTGGAGAGTTTCGCCTCTTTTCGCCCTAGCTGGTCCCGTTGGACCGGCTGGACTCGTCTAACAGCTTCAGATAAGAAGAGACTGCTTTTGTAAAGCAAGCGATTATAGGTTGTAAGAGAGGACCTACCTTGCAATCTACTACTACTTACTCCATAGAGTTAACGCCTCAAATTTTATTATAATGATATCTTTAGGTTTACCTTGTCTTTGTATTATAGATATGGAAGTTCCATGATTCATAGAAGTTCGCTTCATTTTAACTAATTGGTCCTTATGTTAAATTTTTACAGAATATCGACCATGTATACTATGAAACAGATTTACGTACAGAATGGTGCCAGTGCAATGGCACATTTGTACCCTGCTTTCTGTTCGCGAGGAAATTCTCCCCCGGCGCTGCCATGCGCCTTTTGAATGAGAGATTGATTGGACATTTTGAAATTTCATCACTGTTACAGGAATCTTCCTGATTCTTGTTTACTAAATCTACTCTAACCCTTCTCCAGCAAAATTGAAGCTTCATTCAGTAATGTCAGCCAGTCAGACAGTTTTCCTTGAGATCATCTAACAAAACAGCCATAAAGAAAAATCCCAATGGGACGAAGATCAAGAGAATTAACATCAAAAAGCAGTCTGTAGATAGATTCACGCTTCGTGTGTAAGCAATGTCTTCTTCAGATCCACCAACTTTTGCACTAATATATAGAAAAACTGAAATAAGGAAAGAGATGTACAAGTTTAGGAACCACATTGAACGGGAATGATTTACTGTATCCCCGAGCATAATAGTAATTAGGGAAATACTACAATTTTCTTTTATCTTTATGGAAAATATTTAAAATGTAGAGATATATTATGGAAGAGCTTTTATATTTATAAAATTTTCTCCTCGAAGTTTCAGTCCAAGATATAGCTCATTTTTTTGTTGGCTGAGATGCTTTTGTGGAGTCTGCCCCTTTTTCCTTTGCAGCGCAGTTCTGATAGTGTTCATGAAGTTAATCATAATGGAATAGAAGTTTTGATGTAATTAGCACAGGCTCCAATTTCTTATTTTTGTTACTATGACTCACTGAAGAAAAGGAAACTTTTGTATTTCTGATATTGGATATCCATTAAAAATTTCTGAGAATTTTGTGTCTGGCTGGTGTCTGTTTCTATGTAGTTAGAGCTTGTGATGTAATAGCTGTTGTTGCAAATATTTATGATTTTTGCATATTAAATTATAGCCAAAGATGGGATATTGTTGCATGTGAATCAGTTGTAAATTGATCTTTTTCTATTATGTTTTGCTTGGGATGGCTTTTTTATTGCTTTCAATAGCAAATTTTTAGCCCAAAAGTATATTAGGGCTTTGTTTAGAACATCTTTTTTATTGCTTCTTAAAATAGTTTTTCAGTTTAAAAATTAAAATTTTTAAACTAGAAAGTTGCTTTAAGAAGCAGTAAGAAGCCGTCCAAAATGAAGCCTAAAAGTAGTGAAAAAACATCGGCCAAATGCTTTTTCAAAGAAAACCTTAGTTCACCAAACTTGCATGCAACTTTGGAAGATATTAATCTTGTGAATTAGTTTTGTGGGTTTGTCCTGAATGTTAGAAAATGAGTTGTAGCCATGTTGGTTGGGTTTACAAGAAAGCATGCTTTAGGCCACTCTGCAATTAAGAAGAGGTCTATTTGTCATAAGAAATGCTCTTGGTGGAAATCATGAGGGGTATTTAGGCATGAATGGAGGGCATTTTGAATTTAAATATCATTATTCTTTAATATAATTTTAGTAATAAATTTAATGGTGGGATTGTGAGATCGGGTGATAAAATATTTAAAAATAGTGCATGCTTTAGATATCGCATCCATTGTTCAAAGTGATGATGAAATATGTGAGGTATTATTAGTAGAATTCAAATTGGATGGTTGAAGTAGAGGAATGCATTGGGCATATTATGTGATAGAAAAGTACTATTCAAACTTGAGAGAAATTTTATCCCAATACGTGGGGTTTGCTATTTAAGTCATTATTTATTTGCTTGCATGAATGCTTATGAGGTGATACATATACTATTACTCTTTTACAAAAAGTTATATGTCAAATTGAATAGATTTAATTACATAGCACATGAGAATCTCCTCAAGTAAAAAAGCTAAATTTTAAAACTCCTTAACTACAAGAAGGTAAGCTCTTAAACAGTGAAGCGCCTTTTGGTGTAATGGTTAGAATTTCATTTAGAAATTTCACAGTTAAGTGTGCTCATCATAAAGAAATCTTGGGATGGGTGATCTCTTGGGAAGTTACATCAACATGACAAAATTGTGAGGCACTTGGATCACAACGAACAAATATCTCGAGAATTAAAAGTTTGAGTTGTTATAAATGATATCAGAGCAATACACTTGCCGAAATATGGGGACTAAATATCATACACGACAAAGTGCTACGGCATGGGAGTCACCTCCAAAACTTTGTATGGGACAAAGTGCTATGTGGCGAGAATCACCACTTGAACTTGTAGGGGCCTCGTTTATAATCATATACGTGTGAGATGATTCTGGGATAAAAATTGTGACTAGAACATCCGTTACTTAAGTGTTGGAGATTATGAAATCCCTTAAGTAAAAGAAGTTAAACTTTTAAACATCGAGGCATATTTTGGTATAATTGTTGGAATTTCATTAAAAACTTTGCGGTTAAGCATGCTTATCATAAAGAAATCATGGGATGCGTAAACCTTATGGGAAGTTATACCTACAAGATAAAATTGAGAATGTTTTGGTATGTATTAACTGTGTATTACCATGCACTAGCTAATACATAAAAATACACAGCTAATACACACCAATACCTAGTAATACACTAGTCCACATGTCATATTTTCATTAGAGTCTAGACATAGCTCTACGTCCGACGCCTGCACATAATAATTTCTCCTGTTCTAGACCATAAACTTCTTTAAGGACATTGAGATCAAAATTAATTCAAATAGCATTTGAACAAGGTTCTAAAAAAATTCAATCAACATTGAGAGCATCTATGCAAAAAAAAAAATGATCTTTGATTAAATATTATTTGATCCATAATCAAACATTACTCATTTTTATTTGAAAAAATTTTCATCAAAGTATGAACATAGTTGGAATAATAAGTTCTTAACAATTTTATAAAAGAGTTGAATTAGAAGTTCAAATATGATTCATTCAATATTTAACAGAAGACAACAAATTCAGAGAGCGATCACCATAAACATAACACTAAATTCAAATTAATATAAGTTGAATAATAATCGAACACGGTTCAAATAGTGTAGATATAACAAAGTGGAACACAAAAAATAGAACATTAAAAATTTAGTTATAACAAAGTCAACAAATATTCATAACCCATGAAAATAACAAGTATTACATCATAATACAACTATTTAGTGACATTAATTTATGAATTATAATTGATTCAAGCAAGAAAACTATTATGAAGGTGATGAGCACTTACTCTTACTAGTAACTAAATTATGAACTCTAACTATCAGCTACACTATATTTGATAGTATCATTTTAATCGTTTGAAAAGCTTATATATATCATTATATGGTCGTTCCCATGCTTCACAAATGAGGGTAATACGATAACTTTCTTTATTTCATCTTAAGTCTCATAGTTGTCTTCTTTTTTAACTGCGTATACATTTTAAGCATACGACACTAACTATACTTCTTTTATATGAAACTTTGAATATAAGTTATAATAGCTAACACCTCAAGCTCAAGTTGGTACCAATGCATGTTTGCATGAGAAGCTCATAATATCAAACTTTTTATTTTGCACACCCTTTTTTGTAAATTATCATTACCACTAAGGCCAACATCAAAGACATGTAGACTAATGGATTAAACGATATTGTTTTGAGCCTTATTTAAGAGTTTTTAAAATGCTTCTTTGATTTTGTTTGCTAAAATAATATTTGTGTTCATTGTAATGTTACATTTATCAAAAAAATTATTTTTGCATTGTGCCTTAAAATTTTTAATATTATTGTAACTAGATAGTAACATGCACTCTTGGTGACATTATTAAATTCTTAGAAATATCATGTCTTTAAGTTGTATTATTTTTTAGGAAGAAAGCACGAGCTCATCTTTCAAAGAAAAGTTCTTTCCTAAAATAATATGTTATGCTTGGGTTTTTTATATGTATTTTATCAAGTACCAAAAGAATACAACTCTTCTATAAACCTTGAAAACTAAGTGATATTTCTTATGACAACTATCAATTATGAATTTTACTGTAATATTTATTGCCACTTGATGTGTGCAAGCTCTTTACAGTGCCTCTAGAAAAATGATTAATAAAACATTGAAGATATTGTTGTATTTATCAGTACCAACACTTGGTTTTTCACTATCCTGTTGACTCCCTCAACCTCATTATAAAATACATCCATAACTCTTGTCATAGGATAAATCTAAAGTACTTACATCTTATGTCATTGCTACAAACAAATTACCTTCATAGTCTTGAATATTTGAATACAAGCATCTAATGAGAAACATACATATTTGAAATGACCATCACTATATTGATGGCAATCAACAATTATCCTTGAATTTTTTCTGTGTAGCATAATTATAGATGATGACAACTTCTAAAATGATGCTTAGGAGGATTTTTTCACATAAGTGATATCATGCTCATAACACCACTATGATCATCTTTGGCATCATGTTAGGATCAGAGGCTACAAGTTTATATTTGATCATATGCCTAATGAGCCACATTGGAGATTATCGATGATCTTTGATCCTATGTCTGTTGTGCAAATGTGTTATGATGTAAGACTCATTATCTCGAACATTATTGAATTTGCCATTTTTTTTCAAATGATTATATCTCTAAAGTGCAATGAATGTACATTTTTTTTACTTGATTTCTTTACTTTAAATTGAAAGCTTTTTTCATGGCATATGCATGTAATGTCTACTTCAACTTTTCTTTACTCTCAAATTAACTAGGCCAAATGTAATTCAATAGAGACAAACTCAACCATAGTGCTAGTAAATTAAAATTTTTAAATTCAAAGTATGAATGCTTGATTGTTGTGAGTTATCAATATGCTAATCATATATTGAATTATTATTTTTAGTCCTAAGTATTTGAATAATCAAAATACCTTAGGTGTTTGCTAGTTTTATGCTGATCACAAAACGGTGACATCTCCAATTGATGTTTAAGTCTTGAAACATTCATTGAATAACTATCACTTGCAATATGTACATCCACAGTACAACCTATTTCTATATTTGAAATGCCCACATAATCACCTACACCATCGAAATACGACGAACTTATTAATCTTGCATCAAACTCATTTGAACAAGAACTATAGTTGGAATATTCTTAAGATGGTGGTCACATATATGAGAGATATATATATAATAGATAAGAAAATCTCATTTAAAAAAAAAATCAAGATAATCATTTGTAAGTAACTTAGTTGGACAAATTGATGATGCTTCATCATAGTCGTACATTATCTTCATTTTCAGATTAAATTGTTTCTTATCAACCTCTTTCACTTGATATATAAGATGAGTGATATTTTTAAGAGAAATATTTCTTTGTATCCTCAATCACTTGTTCTATTTTTGGTAAAAAATTCAACCGGCTTACATGTGTCCTTTCCATTTTGCTCCATAGAATACAAATATATATATTCATGCTTGATTTACATATTAATATGCTCCATTAATATATAACTTTACTTTTCTTCAAACATATGTTGAAATTAATCAAATTATATTTAAACATTTATCGAATTATGATCAAATAATGATTAAATCATAGTCAAATATTTTCAATTTGCAATCAAACTATATTCGATGACATGATTTTACGTTATTCAAATCGAGTTAAATCATTTGCCTAGTTAAGACACTATCTTACCTTATTCATCGAATGATGTCCAAATATGAATTGAATGATGATCAAATAATATACTCTCTAATAATTTGATTAATATTTGATCATGTTCGAATATAATTTGCTCATGTTCGAGCATGTTTAAATCACACTGTTTGATATTATATGCAGCTCGTGTTAGATCTTCGTAAAATGATTAAATGCTAGAAGTTGGAAACTAAAATATAATAATACTTATATATGCTTAAGTTGTCAATGAAAAAATAAATCTCCAACTTTATTAGGGTGATCCCTTTTGAGAAAAAAGCTTGATGAAGATAGGACGAGATGACATAAATGGAGAAATCTAATTGGAAAAATACATGTTGTCATCACTCCTATGAAGTTATATATATATATATATATATATATATATATATATATATATATATATATATATATATATATATATATATAATTTTCAACCAACGGATCAGTATTAGTTGTGTCAGATATTTCTTTTAGATATAAAATAAAATTATTATTTAACTTTGAATATTATGGGAGAGAGAGACACATTCGCTTATAATAAGTTGTTGAAGGATCGGTAGGTAGATGGAAGGAAAAGCAAAAGATCTCAGCCTGAAGAAATTATTTTGTGTGGAATACTGATGTAGAAGATCGTCTGGATTGCTGTAAATTTGTTAAGTATTTATGAATATGCAGTAAATAAGTAATAAATTCATAGCAAATTAGTAAAATATAATAAATATTCAGTAAATATTAAATATTCAACAAAAACTCATAAAATACTCACTAAATATTTATTAAATACTCACAACTAAAAATTTGCTGTCTATCCTCCGTAAATACCGAACAAATACTCAGCCTAACCTGTGAGGAAGCGCGCGCTGCTTAAGAGAAAACCCGTGGCATATAGGTTTACCGATCTTGGAGGAAGGTCTGGGATGGACGAAGTGCTGACGATGCGAGAGATCGCAGCCTCATCGTCAGCGAAGGCTAGTCAATCTCCTCCATTACCTTCAACGATGAACCTTCCCTTGCTCTCCGCCTTCCTCGCCTTCTCCGTTGCTCAATTTCTCAAGATCTTCACCACCTGGTGCGTTCCCGTTAATTTCGTCTATAAGACCGTTCGTATTTTAATCTTCGAAATGGAATCGAATTTCTTTGCGATGACCTGATTGTGTTTTTCTAATTTGATTTAGTGGGTGGAAGATAAGGGGGCCTGGTTGTTGATTTGACAGGGTTATATACTATTTGGAGTCAAAGCTTCTCCTTTGCTTGGTTTCTTGGTTGCTAGATTATCTGCTTATTAGGATGCGTTTTGATGGATGAGTTGGGCATTTGGCTTTGCTTAATGGTCGAAGCTTGGATTTGGAAAATGATATTTTTGTTGACCAGGCCCACAGTTCGTATGTATCATGTTGGGAATAACTCAAAGTCATGTTTTCCTCATTCCCATGCGTAAAATTAATCAACGAGCAGGAAATCAGTGGCACCCGAAGGAGCAAAGGGCTTCTTAGGGTTTGGCGTCTCAAAGGTCATATCTTCGCCTGATGAAGAGCAATCAGGTAGTCGGATCTGAAAGTCTGCATTCTGCTTTTGGTTATTAGAAAATTCTATGGGCTGGCCTTCTATATTTTGAGAACCATTTCATGGCCGTCCTTCTAACGAACTGTAGGTTGAGCCAGAATATTGTATGTGCGCTTCTTCAGTGACTCAAACCTGAAATTAGACAATTGACTTTGCTTAATGGCCAGATCTTGTCACCGACTTAACATAACCTGAAAATCTCTGACTTTGCCAGCACATCACAGACATTATGCTGCATAGTTAAAAACATGCTTAATAGGTGCTATCACGAGCCTTCATAACAAACTCCATGGTGTCACGCATGTGGAATGTGAAACTCTTAAGTAAAAATAATTTAAACTCTTAAACATCAATGTGTCTTTTGGTGTAATTATTAGAATTTCATTAAGAAAATTTTACAGTTAAGCGTTCTCATGCGAGAACAATTCTGGGGTGAGTAACCTCCAGCTCCAGGGAAGTTATACTAACGTGACAAAACAGTGAGTCTATTAGATCAAAGTAGAATAGTTTGGACTGTTACAGATTGTATCAAAGCAATACACTAGTTGGAAGGGAGAACTAAGTATCATATAAGATAAAATGTTATGCCATGAGAGCCACATCTTGAACCAAATATAGGACAAAGTGTTATATGATGGAAGCCTCTCTAGTACGCTTCTCTCTCTCTCTCTCTCTCTCTCTCTCTCTCTCTCTCTCTCTCTCTCCAATCAAATAGATTAGGGGGTGTTAATATTTGACCCGATCTGAATTTGATTTGAAAATTCTAGGTCTGGGAAATCGGTTGACCCAAGTTTCATATTCTGACCCGTTTCCAATTTTGGGTCGTGTTCGGGTCAAACCAAAAAACCCCAGAAGCAACGTAAAACTGACCAAGGGTCGCACTCGCATGCTCGCCCTAGTGTTCGCACAGTCGTACTAATGTTCGTGTCTCGCTCACACCCGTACTCGCCTACACAGCCTCATCAGCTCACGGCTCACCCCTACGGCCTGGTAGGCACGTGGGTCGGGTCAAGTCAACTCGTGTCAAGGCCGGGTTGTGTCGGGTTTGGATTCTTGAACCTATTTGTCTAATTGAGTCTGGTTCAGCTGAGTCAGTTGATGGCAGGTTAGTTTCGGGTTGGACCCAAACTTGACATTAAAATCCATTTTGACACCTCTAGCATAGATCACGTGATTCTCTCTCTCCTCGTTTGATTCTCCTGGCGTCTGGCATCATTTAAGGCAAAATAAAGCTAGAGCATTAGTGCATTACTTATCTCTCGGTTCTCCTCCCTCCAGCAACAGCCGCCAAACCTCTTTCTCTTCTTCATCTCTTTCTTGCTGTCTGCACGAGTGAAGGTATTCCCCCTTCTTCTCCTTTGATTTAAAGACGACAGTATAAAATTTCCTTTTCTGTCTTCTTCTTTGGTTAGAATTGCCGACAACAAAACATCTCCTTCTTGATCGATTGTGAGGTAACCACCAAATCTCCTCGTCTTCCTCATCTTTACCTTCTCGAATTACTCGCAATCATAGTGGTTTATCATTGGCTTGTATTTCTAATGAATCTATGTATATATGTATATATTTATATTATATCGTAAGATTTGAATATTAGTGAGAGATTATCCCGCATTAATATAAATTCATTCGACATTTTTTTTGTTGTTGTGGTGGCTTAAGTTAATTTGGCTAGCCTAGTTATATATAGCCTAATTATATATATATATATATATAGCATACCTGTTAACGATGAATGGCGCACCACGGCGCAAATATCCCTTTGGAGTCATGGCGCATATCACACGGCGCAACGCGCACTATTTTGAACATGACACAAACTATACAAGAATTATAAAATAATAAACATGAATATAAAATATCTTTAAATTGAAAGACAAGCTATCATAATAATGAAAGACCACCATAGTTATATATAAGTTTAAGTAAACACCCAAATATCTCATAATTCAAAATATTATAATTATTTTGTTAAATGTCAATGATTTTATAAGAATTTAATATACTCTTCTTGGAAATCATCATCAACAAATCTTAAAAAGCTTCGCCATCTTCATCAACATTGTCTCCTACTTCATAGTCTTCTTCATCACCCTCCTCATTCTTATTCTCAATATCAACAACGTTATGCCTAGATGAAGATTCATTCTCTTTCCCTTTAGATCTCTCCCGAATATTGTAGCTTTTATCATAAACACCAGTAGCCTTATCAACACTTGTCCAAGATAAATATTTCTCTCCAGCAATAAAGTCATTTTCTTAATCAGATCATGAAAAAAGCCTCTGTCGAAAGCAGCAGAGGAGTCGGAGAAGTCGCTATGGTCAGGAGCAACAAACAAACGAAGGAAGGGAGCAGAAGCGGAGAGCAAACGTGCTGAATATGGATGCCTCCGACCGAAGATACGAATGAGGGCGAATCCAACAAATAGTTGTGCGAAATTGTCGAAGGAGGGGGCGGAAGTAGCGAACTAGTCGCGGGAGAAGAGAAACGATTCGTGAAATTAGGCATAGAGCATGGGCCGATATTTATCTTAGAATAAATAGTATATTATCTTAAAAATAAAAAAATAAAGATAAAAAAATATCATGATTATCTTAAAAATTTTTAAAAACAAATAGCGCGTGTTATTTTGCGCCGTGCGCACATGTGGCTCAAATAGCATGCGCTATTTTAAACATGTGTGTCGCGCCGTGTACATTGCGTCGTAGGTGCGCTACGCTGCGCCGTGTGCCATGATGCGTGCTATTTTGCACCATTGATAATATATATATATATATATATATATTATATTATATATATATATATATATATATATATATAATTACAATCCAAGCATCATTATATTTTATTAAAAATATCATTTTTTAGGAATTTCAAGTAAATCTCATTTGATGTTGCCTCTTTTGGTTCAAGGAGGCCATAGGGTTAAGTGCTGCAACTTGCTTTTAAGATAAGTAACTATTATTTATTATTGAATAAATGTAACATTCTTTGTTAGGGGTGTATTTCGTGTTAATTGTATTAGGTTTTTTGGATTAATTATTAGACTGTTACGCCTATCATTATTGTGAAATTTGTTGATTATTTGCCAATACTTGTAAAGATCTTTTCATGCTCGTAATGAACTAACAAGTTTCATAAGTAGATTATTTTTTATTTTATTGTTGCACAAATTATTGTATATTGATTTTTGTAACAATTATATTTTCATGTACATGCTCTTATTGTATGTAGTAAATGCTATATTTTCAAATCATATCTTATTATGAAATAACATTCATTATATTGAAATTATAAACAGTTTGAAAAGTGCTTATGAAAATTTTGAAAAACTATATTCATGGGTGCATTGGAGTGTATGCCATGGAACCATATTGGATATTGGCTAGGCAGATCAATGGGGCTTCAGAGTGGCGACTTTATAAGAAATCATTGGATTTTTTGGGTTGGTGTTTAACTTCCGTTGTAGGGTATTTAATAAAACTGACTATAGATAATATATAAATAAGCATGAGCCGAAAATGATGAATGAATGATGGGTCATTTAGAGGATGATGATGATACCTAGTGTGCTTGTATGTGCATAAGTTTGATTGCTTTCAAATTAATTAAAGGTTGTCATGCACATTTGCAATAACAACATATTAGAACCTTTGTAAGATTCATGACATGTGATATTATTGCTTGAATACATTGATTGTAGGTTGTTATTCTTGCCTTTTTATTGTTCATACTGCATGCCCTTTTCTTTTTCCATTTATGCTTTGATAGATAAGATGTTGTTCTTCTTTTTTATCCTAATGTTATTTGACTATTGGTTGGTAGTTTGAGCTATTTATCCCTTATTTGAACTAATATTTTCTTTTTCGCTTAAGAGGTTAGTTAATTTACACAAACCCCTATCGTTTACATTTAGTTTCTTTTATTTAAATCATTCAATATATTAATGGGATACCTAGTCATGGATTATTTTTTTCAACTTGTCACTTTTTTAATTCTTAGGTGGTGAATGGCTTTACTCTTAGAGACATGATATGAAATGAACATATATGTGAAAGGTTGGAGTAGCTCCAGTGGAAGATATGATTAGAGGGAGTCGCCTTAGATGGTTTGTTCACATACGACGGCCTTCCGATGACCCGTTTAGAAAAGTAGATGTATTAGATTTACTTTAAGTAAAGAAAGGTATAAGTAGACCAAAAAAACTTGGTTAGAAAATATTAGAAATGACATTTCTTTGTTAGATTTAAATGAGAATTTAACTTTTAACATGACACAATGAAGAAAAAGGATTCATGTAGCCGACCCCATATATTGGGACTTGATATTGATGTTGATGGTAGTACTTTTTTAATTCTATGTCTTGTTTTGATTTTGATTTGTCCCCAATACTTGATGGTCTCTCATGAGTTGGTTCATGTTTCTTAGCAACTCTTTGATTTTGTTGAAGAGTAAGAAAAAAGTCTCGTGTCTAAATCATTTATCAATTTTTATTGCTACGCACTATTTTCTATTTGTCAAGATTTAAAATTGCGTAAATAAGCCCTGAGGCGTAAGCCTCACGGACGAAGAATTGCGTAAATGAGAATTTAAGGGTTTTAGCAGGATAAGTGTTCCTTCATGCGAGTTACTCCTCCCTTCACCACATTATCACAAAAATTACATTTTAAATATGCATGTCTTCTTGCCGCCTCCTACATCAACTTGCACAATGTATTTCCAAGAAGGGTCACGCCACAATGACGTATTTATCTTTTTCTTGCCCCTAACCATGTTTTCTAAAGCACAAATGCAAAATAAAACAAAAAAACTCAAAAAATTTAAAACCCTAGCTTTCCTATAAGTTAAAAAATCAAACTCTAAACTTAAAAAAAAATCTAAGAACACTTGAAAAAGTGATGTAGAGGGGCGGCCGAAAACAAAGGACTCACCGGCGAGAGGCGGCGGAAACGTGCGGGAGAGCCGGATCGGGCGTCTGCGTGCTTCATGGAGGCTTCGGTTCACGTCTTCCGTCGGATAAGGGGGTATAATGAAGAATTTAAGAGTTTTTTTTAAGTAGTGGGCCCCCATATTAGAGGCGTACGTGATGGGGACATCAGATTTCGACACGTGTACCATCACCGACGGTGCAGATCGACAGCCACGATTCAGAGCCTCTACTTTTGAGTTTTATAGTTTATGTCTTGTATTTTCTTAGTTTTCCGAGTTTGCCCCTGAGGACATTGTTTGACTTATGTAGCCCTGAGGGCATTTATGTATTTTCTTTTCTTTCATTTTGAGCCTCCTTATATGAGGCAATATGCATTGTATTTCTTCTTAGTTTTGATGAAATGAAGTTTATTCTCCTTTGTTCTCTTTGTGAGTGCATTTCCCTTTGATCTCTTAGTGAGTTCAAAGGGAGAATTAGATCTCTCCGTGAGTTCTAAGTATTGGCCCATGCGTGTTGTGCAAAGGTGAAATCAAGAAGAAAACTCGAGGTGAAGGAAGGCGTTGGAAGAGATTCTCCTTTTCTTCAAATTCCCCTCCATTCCCTCCTAGTGCCGCCGTCCCTGGAGCCCAGCACAGCCGCCGGCTCCTCAGCCCCGCCGCCCACCCTGCTCTGCCTTCCGCCGCCCCCAACCAAGCCCTCCCGCCGGCCCAAACCGCCTCTGCCCACCGCCGGGTCATACTCAGCCCCCGAGCCCTCCATCTCTCCGAATGAGAAAACAAGCAACACCAGCACCGACAGAACCTAACTCAGCCAACCCGGTGGGGAAAAACC